>JAUMHL010000012.1:19722125-19733401 GCA_032362345.1 Sandelia bainsii | reverse complement strand
CTGGGGAGTGTGGAGGAGAAACAGAAGACAGGGAAAACATGAGGATAAATCAAAACATAACAAGGACATGATCAAAACCTAAACACAGACAACCAAAGAACACAGATCATGACACCCAGGACTGATGCTCATCAGCTCTCTGATCGTTCTGCCTGCTACAGCCTGAATTTCCAGCTGATGTGTGTTAGAACTTCAAAACTTCACTTTTTAAATGTTGCACCAGTACTAAAGAGTTCAGGACTCCTGGCTGGAGTTTCTCCTCCAGTGGCTGCTGAGGCTCATGGGAAATGTAGTCTGCATAGATGGATGGACTCCAACCTGAAGGACGGATTTTAAAGGCTTTGACGATGGGAGTGTTTTCTGTGACCTGCTGACCTCTGAACTGGAAGCCCTTCCCTCCTGTTCTCCAAGGCTGCAGCCGCTGTGTTGTCTCTGAGCAGCAGGAAGTGAGATAATGCTGCAGCTGACCGAGTGGATCCCTCATGGAAACACTGAGTTATGGGAATGTTTCCCCCCCGTCACAGCCTTTCTCTGTGTGTCTCTGTGAGTGGTGGAAGAAGCAGTCGCATCTTTTACATAAGTAAAAGTACCAATAATAATAACAATAACATGCTTATAATACTGTGATATACTGTCAAAACTCCATTTAAGTTAAAGTCCTGCATATATGTATATGTATAAAAAAGTACAGAAAATGGCTCCTGTGACTCGATTACAAATAAATACATAATTAGTGATTCCTTTAATGTCAACCAAACACTGTTGGTTTGGCACTTATTATTATTTCAGAGATTCATTTTGTGTCAATTTTCATGCGTGAACTACAAAGGACTTAAGGTACAAATGATGTTTTACATAATCTTTGCTGTGACCTGTTGTCGAGCGCCTGGGACCTGCCCTCTTCTTACTGAATCTTTTTCAGTTTGTCACATCCTGTCACTTTTCTCTATTTGGCTCGTCTCGCTGTCTCTCACCCTCAGTTTCCTCTGATCCTATTAATACCAAATGATAATGACAGTCACACATCCCATGTCCCACCCCGTCCACCCTGATCCCTCCGTCTGCTGCAGTTTGATTTTTTAATGTCTTGATTGGAATAGAAAACTGTTTTTAAAGATGAAATATAACTAAATAATTCTCAAGGTGAACTGTGGGGATGTTCTACTTTTCTTAGGGTCTATACATCTCTTGCACACAACCAAACCAACTCTGGATGTCTCCAACTAACAAGTCTATGGATGCATCAAAACCTATATTTCAGTTGTCCAACAACTATTAAAAACACATTTTGGTCGACAGAGAACTGGTTCACTTCTTGTTTGCAAAGACTTTTAGTCTCGTTGTCACTATAAGACGTCGCCCAGCATCTTGTTCTTCTGCTTCATGTCCACAAAGAACCACAAACACAACCCCACTGTAGTTTATCTTGACCCAGTCACTGTCCTAATCCATCATTTATTTATAGTGTAAAGCACAATTCATACATAAAAGTAACTTGAAAGTGTTTTACAACCATAAAAATCACATCAAAAACATAAATATTGAGGGAACAATGAGAAAAATATGAGAAAATACGAGAACACAATACTTATGCATCAATTCAAAGCTGAGTTCAAACTGATCTATAAAAACCAGAACTGAGTTTGGTTCACTTATGTCTGCTGGAAAGCTGCTCCACAGTTTAGTAGCGGAGAGGGAAAAGCTGCATCTCCAACATTTTTATAACAGCGATGTCTAATAATATCTCATGTCAGCTGTAATAACAAAGAATTTCCTGCCACTGAAATCAGAGCAAAACCAACTCAGAACAGTCCCAGAGAACCCTGTTCTCGAGACGATCAAACAAAATGTTGTTGTGTCAAACACAACAGGTCAATGCCAGGTCCCCCATTTTCTTGCTTAAGTCTTGTACTTCTATTTCTCCTGCCCCTGTTAGTCCATGTCTGAGGTGATAAATATATTGATACACTGATCAGATTCAACCACGAGCGCTGAGGCTTGTGCTTTAAGAACTCAGAGGACTTTTTGCCCTTCGAAGGCGGGAAACATTCAGGCTGCTGATTCTGCTGCTGTGTGCAGCCTGTAAGGAACACCTGCAGACATTACTCAGGGCGTAAAGGCAAGGTGATTCCACAAACTTTGTTGAAGTTTGGAAGTTAAAATGATTAAGGTTTAGTGGTTTTTGTTGTGATGTTTGAAGTGGACGAAATAATAAAAACACCCCCCACGCCCCTCACTTCTGAAAGAAAACCTTGATGCTGATGCTAATTAAACTTTTGGACGACCATCACCTTTGGTTCCAACCTCAGGAAACAGTTTTGCCTTTTTTCTTCTTTTTTCATCAGTTCCACAGTTTTGTTGAAGTCTCACGGGGCTCCTGTATGACGGCACACTTTCAGTACAAGTTTTTCTTAGTAACCAGGCCGTGTGAAGCTACGAAAATGCAAAGTCAACTTTTCCACTTTGTTTCGAGCCAAAGAAAAAGGCCAGCGTGTGAGATTACAAAGCTGAAATTTGACTGTGGCTGGGTGAACACACCTGTATTCACAGGAAGGAAGAGAAAGAAAAAGCAGAAACATGGTCCTGCGCGCTCCAATTGCTGCTAACCTCACCACTTTACATGCACAGTCTGTAGCCATCTGCTGTAAAGAGGAAGCAGGGGAGCACGTCTCCAGAGAGATGGATCCAAAACTAATAACTCACATCATCCCTAACCCAGAAATGGATCCGGGAAGGAAGTGATTTAGCACTCCATCCCTGGACAGGCGTCTAATGGGCCAGGAAGGAAAATCAATCTCTATGCCTTCATTAAACAACTCTTTCTGCTCTGATTGCTGTAGAGAGGAGAGGTTCAAGAATCAACACATATCCTTTGGGGAAATAATATGATGTGAGCACAGAACTGGGAAATTAAATCAGTTTCACTTGAGTGGCTCCTGAAACATGAATGTAAATTTGATCTGAAGAATTCTGTTCTCCTGGTACAAATATTTAAAAGCACCACCACACAGACAAACGTTAGAAAATACAAAGAAGCAGGTGTTTCTCCACTCTGCTGCTTCTCTCTCAGGCCCTGCTGTGCTGACCCCTTGCTCTGGATCAGAGGACTCACTGGGGGCTCTGCTGGCACTTACTGACCCCTGGGGGAATCATCTGCAAAAGTGTGCTCAGGCTTTGAAAATGAGTCCAGATGTGTCCAGCTGGACTCTACAGGAGCCTCGTTATTTCTCCAACTCTCTCACTTTTAAAACTTCAAAACACGGCGTCTGAGAAAACTTGGAACTTAAAGAAATGTGTTGGGAAATCTTCTTTTCTACAGTCAGAAGTCCGTCATCTTAGCTTAGCATAGAGTAGGACACTGCTAAGCTGGCTTTGTCTGAAGACAGGCCTCCTAAACAACATACAGTGACATGTTAGAGGTTCTATAATTCGGTGTAAATGTCCTTCAAGCAGCCTGTGTGATGATGCTCACAGATATTTTCTACTCCAGTAACAGTGGCGATGATTCTTGCTTCAGACTGAATCTGCAGGATCACAGAGACCCTGAACAACCACAAAGCAGACTTCAGATGTCTGCTGGCTTTAGCTGAGTAACTAGTCCTCCCGGGACTGGAGAAAAATACTTTTCATTTTCGTGAAGTCAGCAAAACAACATTAAAAAGTAGAACTGTAACTTTCCATTGTGCTTTTTAGGCTGCACCTGGCTGCGAGTTTGGAGGGAAACTGTGTCAGAGCAGATGCTGACATGCAGACACAAGAAGGTCAGCTGTCGAAGACCAGAGCCAAGACCACCTGCTGCATGGTGGTGGTGTCTCTGTTTCTACTGAAAATCAAGGGAAGCAAAGACATGACATCGAGATTTAAAAGGACTGACTGCAAAATGTAAACGGTGAGAAACAGTTATGGATGTATTGTATCTTCTTATAGTATCCAGGGTGCATATTAAACGTTGCTCAAAGTCCAAATGAGAAGCAGCCGTGAAATAATTCAAACCAAATGGATTCAGGTGGTTGGTTTTCAAAGTGAAATATTTCTGTGGTCAGACTGAGGATTTACTGTAGCAGCAGTAAAACTTCCTGATTTCCTGCATTTCTCTGCAAATGCAAATGTTCCCTGTTTGAAGTGACTAAATTCACATAGAATATAAGGAGCTTTAATCACTCTACAGTCTCCATCAGCTCCACAGAGGTGAAAACATGTTTGAATCAGATCAAGCAGCTTCTTCCTCTGTTGTAAATGCAAAGTGAAATGACTGATGTGGGCTCAGACTCAGTGATACACCACGTAATGGCTTCTGGCAGCGTTTGGACCCCCGTGGACATGAGACTGGAGCTGTGTGGAGTCTCAGAGGACACCAGGGATCAGGACAATAAACAAACCTCAGCTGTTCCTCTCAGCTGATTCCTCCCAGATGCTGACTGCGTTTCAAACAGGAGGTCAGAGGCTTCCTGTGGGGCTGCACAGAAGAAGAGGGTCCCACACAGACTCCTTCTCTCTTTTGTCAACGTGTCGGCCAATTTAGGCTGTTTGAGCCGTTTGGAATCATTTTACTGAACTGTGACGAGCTTCGTCTTTAATGAAGGAGAATGAATGTGAATATCATTTAGAAAAGTTCCACAGCTGCAGGGAGGAAAGAGTTAAAACCCTCCGTGTCAGTCCAGTAGGAGGTGGTATTAAAGGGGATGTGGGGGAGGGCAGTCCCCCCGTTTTTCTATTGATAGCCATATTCCCCGATTTATTCCTGCAGTGAGGGCGATGCAGAGTGACGAGGCGGGAGGACACAGAGAGAGGGAAGCAGACCTGTAGAGCCTCCGCACTGAGGGAAACATGAGCGTGCTCGGAGAAATCACAAGGAGCTGGAGGCAATGAGGAGCTGCTCACTCCCACAGTAAGTGTTTTCTTCACCTGGTGTTTGTCTGCAGCGTTAAACCAACCTGCAGGAGTCACACAGGTTTATCAGTGTATATTCTGTGTGCGTGTGTGTGTGTGTGTGTGTGCTGCAGCCTTTTCTCTCTCTGCTCATGTTGCTGCTTTAAAATGTGAACTGAGCCTGAATGGTGTTAATGCTCCTCCGCTTCTCCTTAATCCTCACTAACCCAGACTTGTTCTTCCCGGTGCATGGAATCATCACAACGATTTAATGCTGAAATCTGATTTGAATCTGAAGTGATGGGGTCAGTTTCACTGTGAAAAAGAGGAGAACAAATGAGAGAAATTCAAGTTTGTGAAATCCTGAAACAAACTAGTGGTTCTGTGAGAATCTGAGCTGAAAACTGTCGAAGACAATGAAGACACAAACATCTCACAAATGGACTGAAACTGGGTCAAACAGCAGCAGCTTTGAGACACCTCCAGAACACCAGTTTTCAGACTCTCACTGACTTTAATTTGAGCTCTTAGTGAATGAGATGAGCTGTTATTGAACGCTGTGATGTGGTGAGTTAAGAGTAGGGGGACAAAAAACCTTCATCATATCTTGTGCCATAAATCTCAAGGTTCTGATATATGTGAGTAAATTTCTTCCAGATAGTGTTTGTGGAACACTTCCAGCTCTGTTACAAACAAAGAAAAACGCTTAGTACTGGTTCTTGGTCAGAAACTCAGCAAAGGCCCAACTGTTAACCATTTAGACCCTACACTACAAAAACTCCAAGTCTTTGTCAAATTTGTAGAGAGAAGTATCTAATTTCTCTTGATTTAAGACACAATCACTTAACAAGTAACATTTCACAGAGATAGGAAGACGTGTTTTTAGAGGATGCATCCTAAAAGACTCATGAAATCATCTGGTTTTTGTACATTACGTAGCTTGAAATCAGCTAAATTTAACATCAGATTTTTTTATTTAAAAATAAACAAGATAAAAACATCTCAGAATATTTTTTTTTGTTATTTTTTTAGTACAGGCCATTAAAGAGGAGTTTTTACAATAAAATGACGTCTGTGGGATTCAAACTGGATTTCATACAGACTTTTATAGATTAACTCACTAACACCTAAAGATAATTGTGCTTTTAGTTACTTCCTTCATTAGTACTTACTTTAGATCCACATTAACTTTACCAAAATGTTTCCTCACATATTAACAAGAATAACATGAAGTAACTTAAATATAAAAATCATCACATTGTCTTTTTTAGCTGCTGTAGCTGTAGACACATATATTTTTATTTTATATATTCGTATATTTACTTTAAGTGAGTCACTTATTGGTAACAGTTTGTCCATCATGACACACAAACAGTAAAAATAAAATGAACGCTGCAGAATGGAAATGTTGAAAATGCCAAATGTATTTAAAAGATGTAATAATAACTGGAGTCCATATGTTTCTCCTTCAAACAGCAGCACAGATGACATATATGTGACTGAGTCATTTCCAAATGGCTTTTATTTTCCTGTCGTGAGACACCTCCCTGTTTTCTGATCTGCTGTTGTTTGTCAGACTAATTTACTAATGACATCTCAATGCTTCCTCCCATCTGGTTCACATTAAAGTTTCATTACCAGCAGCTGAACTTCATGGAAGCACAGCACACGCCTTTTCTTAACATACTGAAAATGAACCACTGTGGACAAGAGGTTTGCAAATTCACAACTGCATACTTTTCCTGCAAAAAGACTGAAACATGCAGGACAGAAAACAGAGACCCGAGGCTGTCAACACGATTTACAGCTCTGAACTGATTCAACACAGGCAGAAACTAAAAGTCCACACACACCTCCTGCTGCTTGTTCCTCTTGACATTAGGCTGATGTCTGCAGGCAGCAGACTAGTTAGCACTAGTTACCCAGCAGGTACCCTGCTACCTGCAGTCATGTCAGTCCACAGTGGAACTACTCACGATCCAGCTTATGAGATGCTTCATTTAACAGTTATTGTCTCTAACTTTCTGACTTAGAGCAACTGTTTTTTGCAAGTTGTAATTATTGAAAAAGGATACTGTCAAGTTTTGGTTTTTACTTTAAACCTCTGCCAAACCAAACCTTTCAATCTTAATCGTTTTTTATTCTTCTTAAATGGTTTTTGGCAAGTTTGTCTACATCTGATTTGACAAGATGTCATTGTGACAGACTAATAGTAATTTTTTAATCCCAAAAGGGAAATTGCAGAAACAAAATTGTCTATTTTGCTCTAAGGGCTGATTTTTGCTTCAGTTTTTTTAAATGACTTCCTGGTACTGGGTCACGTTTAAGCTAAGTGGTTAAAATAACTTCATTCAAGCTAAAACAAAAAGCTAATTTATTATTAACGTGAATCTCAATAACCTCTCCATAAGTAACTTGTTTGCCTAGACGTCACAAAACAAGACACAGAATCCTCAATTGTCCTTTAACTCTCTGTTTTCAGCTAGCTGTTGTGTGGTCGGCTCACTGCTCACATCAGTATCAAGATGGCCCACCTCTTCCTTGCCAGTAAGATCGTCATGCCGGACGACCTCCACAGCAAAGGCTGTCCTAGGATACCCAGGAGTGCAATGAAGATGCCGGCAGCAATATCTGCAGAGAAGCTGAGCCGGGACAAGTCCAGGAAGGACCACGGGGTCATTGTGACAAGACACATCCCACATGTCAACGAGGTCCAGCTGTCTGCGGCCACTGGTGGCGCTGAGATGTCCTGCTACCGCTGCACTGTGCCGTTTGGAGTGGTCATCCTCATTGCTGGCATTGTGGTGACAGTGGTAGCATACACCTTTAACTCACACGGGTCCACCATCTCAGTGCTGGGACTGGTGCTGCTGTCCGCTGGACTGGGCCTCCTGGGATCCAGTGCCGTCTGCTGGAGGGTCCGGCTGAGGAAGAAGAAGGACAAACGGAGGGAGAGCCAGACTGCCCTCATGGTCAGCCAGGGATACTGCGTAGCCTGATCACCATCCAGGAACAGAACCATGAAGAACTCTAGTTCACATTTACCTTCTCCAGATCTGAACAGTCCAGATGAGAAACTTCAGGACAGACAGAGAACCTGAACACACCAGACTAAGCAGGAATGAAGTGGTGAACTTGCAAATTTGGTGCCATACAAATTGTAAACTGGTGGAGCTTGAACTCGCTGAGCTTTATGCTTTCATTCATCTGAGGCAACGACGAGTTTGTAGATAACTTAAAGGACGACAGGTCATGATGTACAGAGTTACATAGCCTGCAGCCTGCTGAGTGCAGAAAGTAACTACTCCACACAGGAAGCGCTGGATGATGGTTAAACTTTCTTTTACAAAACTGTAAATTAATCCATTTGTCTGTCTATGGAAAACTCAACAATTTCAATAATAGACTATTTGTTTAGGTCATCTTTGGTTGGTTAATTGGACAAAAGATTTGAAGATGTCACCTTCAGGTTGGAATGAGAGTTTTCTATGTATCTCTCCAAGGGTCATGTGGTAGAAGAACAAATGACTAAAGTGAGGGATACTTTAAAGTAAAGTGCCATCAAACTGGGATTTTGAATTCTATAAAACCTGATATGAAGTAAGATAATGCAGTATTCAAACTGCAGAAACTATGTAGCGCTTAATGATTTCGCCATAGTACAAAGCATTTTGGTTTGTTCTGTGACTGTGAGCTCATCATGTCTGAAGAGATGCAGAGGACGTGTTTTTCTACCATATGTCTCCCCAGGGGACATTTTACAGACTAAATGATTTATCAATTCATCAAAATATAATCCACAGTTAATCACTAATGAAAATGTTAGCTGGAGCCAATGATGTACAGTATCTGTAACTAAACGCTGCTAATAAGCTATGAAAGACATTTAAAAGGTACTCTAAAATTGATACTTCTCTTTCTCACACTAAATCCAGTCGTGAGTTTCTGTCGGACATTGGTTTGAATCATTTTCTCTTTCGGAGCGGACAGTGTACATACACGGAGTTGTGAGAAGACCTCCGAATGCAAACGTTTGCTGATTTAATGATGTGACTTTGTGTCAGTCAGTGTGTGACTGAATCATGAGGTTACAGAATTCACGGATGGGTCTAATCTCTGATATGCATGCATGTATGTTTAAACTAGTGCACTATGATCCACAGCGATGAAAAATAACCAAATGTCGTGTATCTCATCCTATTAAAGAGTTGACATGTAACTGAAGGTAAATCTGAAACTGTCTCACTTTCTTCTTCTCTGACAGCTCAGTCTTATTTATTCTGTGTCAGCAGACGCATAAGTCAAAGACTTTAATTAAAATCAACCCGCCAACCCGACTTCTTTTTACTTTACTCGCTCAGGATTTTGCTTGCAGAGCAGGTTGAGGACAGACTGGAAAGTTATAGAAGCCCGGCTGTTATATTTAGTCGTGTTTATGTTGCCTAGCATCTCGCAGACACACGACCACATAATAAACTGGGGAGGGGGCAGGGGGGTGGAGGAGGGGAGGCTGGGATTGCGTCATTTGGTCGAGAAGGAGGTGGTGGTGACGGATAACGCTTACAATGTGTTGTCACTTCTGCAGTGCTAACTTTATCTCAGCTGGAGTTCAGCGTCCTGGGAATGTGGGAGGAAGGAGGAGTCGTGGGGTGAGAGATCTAAGCAGGGTGGGGGGTGTTTCAGTGTCGTTCCCGGCAGGAGGTGCAGATCGTAGTTTGTGGTTTCCCTCACTTCTCGTCCCACTATCACTGGGGATCCAAACACTGACACGTGCACACGCAGTACAAACCACGATGATGACCTCTGACAGCGGGAAGAAAGAGAGCACCTGTGATTCTTTCTGGCAGAACAACATCAACATGTGAAGTGTGGAACACAGACGTGAACCAGGATCCTCACAAACGTGGAGACACGAAACAAAGTCATGAAGCCATGAAGCGGCCCTTACTGTTCTCCTATTGAATAACACAACTTTGTTTATTACCAGACAGGAAAATACTCTGAGAAGAGACTGAAATTACTGTTATAGCTGTAACAGGCTATGTGTGATTAGTCAGTGCCGACTTTAGGAAGTGTGTTGCACACAAACTCACACCTACAGTGAACACTAATTTCACAGTTTGCCCACAAGCTTCTTTATAATCCATCATGATGAAGCAGCTACAACCTATTTGTTTCATTAGTTTGATTTAAAAAAAGCTTTAATCAGACATGTTGCGTGTAACACATACATGGTAGCATAAAATGCCTGGAAGACAATTTGTAGGGAGTGAAACTCTTCAACACAATTAACCAGGAAGCTCGTTTGTACAGATTGAGGATCCAACTTTATTTGTTGTTGGCTCATAAACGTGGTTCTAAACTGAACTGTTGTGTTAGCAGCCCTGTGAGGTCGTACACAGACACAGCACTGCTTTGACTTTATGAGCTTTATAATGGAAATCCTTAACTGCTAGTGTTCAGCAGGTATAACATTTGACATGGTCACAATTATAGCTTTGCATGTTAGCGTGACATTCCCATCCTTGGAGACATGCTGGTTAAAAGCTCTTGGCATGGGCAGTTTTTCCAACACACTCCATGTAGAAATACGAATCTCTTTGATGCAGGTAAATAATGCAGAAGGAATGAATCAGTGCTGATTCTTTGTTTTGCACCGGCTCAGACTCTGTGAGGAGGGTTCAGAGGGGAAATCCCGACCCTCCCTTCCCTTCCTGTAACACAGTGACCAGCTGAGTGACTGGAGATGTAACACAGTGGCAATGTCACCTCCCCAGCCCCCTAAACACACCCTAGACTCTCAGCCGGAAAGGGCCTGGCACGCAAAGAGACGGGGAATCGGCACGATGAAAACGGATCAGCCGGGGAACAGGAAGGAGTTTCTGTTCCTACACACCCTTTACCAAAACTTTGAACTATAATTCCCCTGCAGGCGTGTGATTGTTCTGTCATCAGAGGAACTTCCAAGGTCAGCAGAGTTGGGCTGAGGCTGTAGAGAGCTAAGGAACCTGGTTGCAGACCTCTGAATCCATGCCCAGCTTGGATTTCTTTTTATCAGTTCAGACAAGTCTGGTGTTCACAAGTCACATTCTGTTGCCAGATTGGGTGGTCTTCTGCCCAGCTGAACAATGTTTTCTTTGACTAGCGAGGTAGAAATGTGATCTAGGATCAGTAGGCCAGGGCCTGGAAGAGGCCTCGGACAGACTTTCCCCATCCGAGGCTCCTGAAGGAGCCTGTTGTTCATAGCTCTGTTGAACCTACGATTCCCTTATCTCTCAGCAGAGATGACTTTATGAATTTCTTTACAAATAAAATTATAACTATTAGAGGAAAAATTGATCAGATCCTCCCTGCAATTGACATGGATGGATGCACCTGTCCAACAGCTCTAGATTTGTTTGTAAGAC
>JAUMHL010000012.1:19696984-19712598 GCA_032362345.1 Sandelia bainsii | reverse complement strand
CCCAGATCCTCGCCTTGGTCCTCACCAAAACGCCCCCGGAGCGACCTGGCTAAAAAACAGACTCCTCCTGCTCCCCCGCCCCCCCCCCCCCCCCCCCCCCCCCATCACAGAGATGAAACGAGCTGACAACATAAACCCTCACTGGACAGGGAAGTAATGAATGGATGAACAGATGCATGTTCGTCACTCATCCTTTGACGTAGGACCAGCCCTATGGTGGTCTCTGTGTGACGGGGTTTACCAGGTTTACACATGTGGCAAAGTGCAGATGTTGGATGGTGAAACAAACTGAGCTGATGTTTTATTTTGGAGGGAAATAGTCCTGCTGAGACGCTGCAGCACAGAGGAAACAACCCTAACCCCAATTCACATGAACATCAGTGTTGGACGTCTGTAAACGTGTAGTTGTACCTATTAAATCAAATCACATATTATGAATCATACGTTCACTTACAATCACAAGAGGAAACATCTGCTTTCTAGAATATTGTTAATCACCATCTTCTTTTCATGTTTTCCAAGGACCTTGAACACTACTGCTGAAAACCCCACAAATCCCAGAAGCCCCCATAACTCCCTCCATCCACCTGCAGCGCACCGACTGCCTGATCGGCCTGAAGCCTCTGGACCACCTTCAACGACAGGTTGCTGTGGACCCAGAGTTGTCAACCAGACTGGATTGCAGCTAAATAACTGAGGGATAATTGTCCTCTTAGACACTGGAGACGTTTGGACAGCAGACCCTGTGGTGTAGGAGCTTCAGTTTGTCTCTATTCCTCGTGCTGATGACTAACAGGGACTGAGGTGGTGCAGGTTGGTGTCCAGTCTGCTGGAGGTAAACTGCATAACACAGACTAATGAAAGGAGGATGTTGTGGACCTCCATCATGGACGTCTTTGTGCAAATGACATGAACACAAACAGTATGAAAAAATGTAGCACACTGGAGAAAAATTGTGAAGATGAGGGTTGGTCCACTGATGATGTCATTTTTATGTGATTCAGTCAACGTTTCTTTTTTAACCTCGTCTGTGAGTAGCATGCACACTCGTCCACTACAGACCACTTCACGCTTTCTGTGTCTACGTTTCTGCTTTAGTTATCCATGCTGATGTTTTCCATGAGTTGCAGGAACCATGAATTGCTTCCTGCCTTGAGTTCGTTCCTGCTTTAGGGGTGTAAATGCGCTGACGTGTAGATCATCAGAGTTTCTAACTGCCCACACATGGAAAACAGAACGAAACTGAGGTGGATTTGGAGAACTGTTCCACCTAAAGTCCTGGGTTGAAATGCTGGAGGTGACCGGAAAGGTCACTATGAGGACTTTAATGAAAACACCCAACATGCACACAGCAGCTTTTCTCTTATAATGATATCTTTTACCTCTGCATGTTTCCTCAGCACCTTACTGTTAGTTACACTCGAGCTTTTCCTGCTATATGGAGTCATACGTCGGCCATCTTGGTATGTTGAACCCTGTTTCCTCTGTGACTGTCTTTTCCTGTTCACACCAAATCACCCCCCATTACAAAACTACATTTCATTCTGTTTTTCATTCAGGTGATTTTTATGTTTTCACCTACATTTAAAGACAGTGTCGCAGTGTTGGAGTGAGGAAGATCTATCACACCATCAATACACATTTTTAATAATGAAGAATCCCAGATATAATATTACCTCAGCTCTATCAGCTCTGTAAAAACCTGGATCAGAAAGGCTGGATCACCACGAATCTCAGATTATCCTTGTATCAAGTAGTTTCATGTAACTGCAGTAGATGTTATGCAAAACTGAAAATGTTTGTTTTCTCACTTCAAATTTAGTGTGAACACTTTGAATCGTTTGAGTTTATATGCCTACATCAAATGACCACAAATGAGTTTACATCAAATATGAGACCTCATCCTGAAGTTGAGGAGACATCTATGGATGTCTGTGAAGATTCTCAGTTGTCCAAGTCGTGCTTATGCCAGTTGAGTTGTTCAGTGGCAACTGGACTTGTTTCAAGCCCGGATGGGAGGTCTGTAGCATTCATAGATCCTAGATTCTGGGATTTAAGAACTCTGTGACAAAGTGTGATCTCTTAAAGCTGTATTTTTTTTTCAATCTGAGAATGACACCAAAAAAACTGGTCATGTTATTTTCTGACCAAAGGCTCCTCAAAGCTTCAGGTCCGGTTCTGCTTTTGAGCTTTGTGAAACCTGTTGGGAAAATACCTCGGCACAAATGTGACGGCAAAATATATCAAACTGGCTTAATCGCTCTTCCTTCCTGAAACGACCAAATCCTCCTGTTGCCTCCCACGTCAGACCGTCCCCGATGCTCATTGGCTCTGGCACCGTTTGACAGATGATCCAACCCTGAATCTTTAGAGGACTCGTGCCACAGAGGCCCTGACAAGGACAAATCCTCTTACATAAAAAAAACCCCAGATGAGCAACCCACCAATGGATGCGTCCCATCCGTAATATGAATTACACAATTATCCACCCCCCACTCCATATCTTATGTTTGTGGATTATATGGTGTCCACTGCAGAGTATTACGAGCCTGTGTTATGCATTTGTTTTTCACTGTGCTGTTTTTGTCCATGGGGAGAGTTACACAAGCTTCAGGTTGTCACCAGGCCGAGAGTTAGTTCAGAAACGACCTGACGGCTGATCCGGTGCCTACATGAAGCTCAACACGCAACGCTGAAGATCTGACCGGTAACTGGACGTACTGGTGAAGCCGTGTGTTTGTCTGTGACGTCCGGTGTAGTCCAGACTCCTGTCAGTAAAAAGCACCTGCCACATGGCACCAGACTCTATGTTTAACTCAATTAACCACTTTAACTTGATTAACAATTACACATTTCTCTGACTCCACTTAAACACATGTCAAACATGTAAAACACATCCACTGACTTCTGACACTTCAGAAAACACAAACGTGTTGCCCACATAGAACGAAGGAGACAGATCAAACTGATGCTGTGCAGAAAAGATGTAGAATATGAACGTACTGTTGTGGTATTAGATTGTATATGAGAGAAAAACTAAACCACTCGTGTGTCTTTTTGCTGTAGCAGCCATCAACATTTAGCAGCACCAGAGTCTAGATGTTTTGTGTTTAGGCGTCTCTGGTGCAAAGTAGAAAGCTGTTACTGAGTCCAGTAATAAGGAGCATGGAAAGACAAATGAAGAGGAAACATAGCTGCAGAGTTTCTGTGCTTCTTCCAGTGAGCTTTGTTTCTTAAACATCCACTGTCATCGTGCGTCTGGTGAACAAGAGTTACTGTACAAAAACACTATTTTCTCAAATGTGTTTTTCAGTTATTCATTCTTTAGTTAAATGAACAATTATTTTAATTTTTCCTGACCTGGCCTGTCCACAACAGGGTTAATTCCTCAAGGGGATCAATAAAGTATCAATCATTATTGTCATTATTATTATTAAATGTGCTTTTATGTAAAGACAATGATGTGACCACAGTTTTAAAATTTTTAGAAATGTGCAAATCTGTGAATAAAAAACAGAAACTGAACTGCTGTGTCCACCGTCCTGTAATGTTTCTAACTTTTCACTGTGGCACCATGGTGTGTTTCTAATAGTTTCTATTTCCAGTAGAGGTCTGACATTGAGTTTTTAATCTAAATGAAACTTAATCCTTAATCTTTAAATAAATCTAATGATAATCAGGTCTGTAGGTAACAAAGACTGAAACATGCACATTGTTCAACAAGAGATCAACAAATCTCCATTTCCCTCAGGTTTTTAATTTAATTTCCATTTACCTGAATATTTTAGTACATTTTGACCAAACCAAACCAAACAGTGTTTCTCCCATATCTACAGATTTACCCTCCACCTTCCTACCTCAGCACCCTCATCCAGGTCTACAGCCTATTTTCCCCACTGCGCTCTGCAGACGAACAGCCTGTAGTGGTCCCTACAGAAAAAGACCCCAAACAAAGCTTTTTAGCTCAGACATTGAATCTGTGCTTTAAAATTACCTGCAGCCTCTTGGAGCTGCTGGCACGGCTGCACATGGTCTTGCACCATAATCCAAATTGTAGCTGAGTAGGTGCAAGAAATACAGTAGCTATTTAACAAGCAGAGAGTATTAATATCAGCTTCACAATTCATAGTTCAGGTTTTATTTTGTATAATTTGTCCTAAACTAAAGTGAAAAAATATTTTCTGCATAAGCTAAACATGACTGGATGAAGTGTGTCAGCTCAGGTACGTGTTGGTGTTTCAGAACTATACAGTATAGTGTCACTCTGGACTTTTATATAACAGGGAACATTTCGTGGTCTTCTCAGATTTTGAACCAGCACTAAAAACTCCTGCGCCGTCCTCCGCGTGATGTTTGGAGTTGTGGGATTAGCAGAATATTCTGATCTGCTCTCTTTCACTTTGAGAAAGTGGTGTTACATAACGACAGTGTTTCAGAGGTTAAAGTACGAGATAAAGTGAATGAAATAAGCTGCACATGTGGAGCACACACTGGGATTAAAGGGTTGGACAGTCCATGTTTGGACAGGGACATGATGTTTGATGCCTTCTCTTCACTTCACGTCCTCAGACAGTAAGAGGTGGACCTGCATCTCTTTGAACTGAGCAGCAGGATATTTTTAGATGTATTGGATGGGATGGATCCACAGTTGTTACTGTAAGCTGATTATCATCTTATTTGTAGGAAATCAGGACTGATCTGAGCAAGTAGGACTGAGTCGGTCTGACAGTCTGCTCCAGCTGCTTCTTTTCTGGACAAGTTATACATTAAAAAGGCCGAAACACGATACAAACCCACAATTTATCTACAGGTCCTGCAGGCAGGTTGTTGTTAAAAGGCAGAAGGTCTCTGGTCAGGTCTGATGTGGAGCTTATTCGCCACCACCTGCCTGGACCGCACTTCTTTTCACCCATATTGTAGAATATTGATGTTCATATAAAGTGATTTTGTTGGGATTGATGTGGCTCCCTGACAGCATGTAACATCACATCAAGACTGAATGAAGGATATTTTCACTTCAATTCAAACAACTTTTGTTGGACATAAAGTCACTTGTAATGAAGGACTCACGTAACAGTTAATTGTTATTTTCCAACTTCCCTTTTTCCTTGGTTTTAAATAAATGTCACATCACAGCATTCATGTCTTCATTCTTCATCCTCCTGCTGTTTCCACGGTTGGTGTGGAGGTGCTGCCCCCTGGTGGTCCACAGTGGAAATGCATTTAGTCAAAAGAGACAACATCATCATCAGAGCAGATGTTTTATTCACACAAAATGTGATGGTGCTTTGCTCAACATCTGGCTAAAACAAAATATATTTTGCCTACATTGAATTACAGAGGTGGTAAGTAACTAAGTACTGTACTTTTACTCAAGTACAATTTTGAGGTACTTGTACTTTACAGGAATACAATTTATCATATATTTACTGTATAAGTATACTGTATATTGCTGTATATCTGCACAAACACCACACTGTAGTAACAGTACAATACTATGAAGTATGTATAGCAGAAATGTAAAAGTACTATGACATAGTGACATCGCTTTGTTGTACTTCTCTGTTATTGTATGTTATTTTGTTATATGCTCTGACCACCAGTGGTAACTTCCTATTGCTTATATAGTAAAATGTGTATTATAAGACACTGAAGTTTGAAACACTGCTCGTTCTAGCACTACGTCTTAACTTCTGTGCTGCCTTCACTCCTCTGCTGACTGTCGTTCCAGCAGATGTTGAACCAGCTGCAGTGGTTTGACTCCAATTCAGACACAGACACCACCAGTGAAATAAAACTCACACAGCACCGTGATGTAGAAACAGGAAGGAGACAAACACAAACTGACCTGACACACAGCTTAAAGAACGTTGTTGTTCAAAATGTCACAGTGTGCTGGAGAGTTCACGTCACTGCAGCTTCAAGAACAAAATAAGCCCTGAGGACAAATACGTCTGTGTGTGTCTACAAATCTTCTAATAGTGTGTTTTGAGTTGCTGATGCTCATTTACTGTAGCGTAGACGTGAACTGATATTCTTCATGAGCCACACATTATCCCACATAAACACATTTTACATTAGTTTAAACTCAGCATTAATTACATCTTAATTATTGTTGCAGACCATAAATATTACATGATATATATATATATATATGTTTTTAATTAACGCTACAAAAATCTCAAAACTTAAAAGACACAAATATTTTATTTACGCATCAATATTACTGTTTACAGAATCATCAGTAAAATCACATTAGACCAGACCAGACAAAAACTGCAATATTGTGTCACTTCCTGTCTGTTCCTTCCCTTATTCCCACTCACTTTACATCATGAATAAGTCTAATTGATTTCACCTGTAGTAGCTGTAGCAGTAACTGCCTCCTGTTGATTTCTGCAGCGACGCTTCCTCCTCTTCGCTTTAGTGCAATAAATACCTTTAAATTACCTGTTTGCCTCTTTTTAGGTCCACTGCTCCTTAGTCTCTCACAGCATCAGCACATTAAGAAATCCCTCAAAATCCCATGCTCTTACTCTCTTATTTGAAGCTGCTCCAGAGAAAAACACAAACTGGGATTTAACTTTTATTTCTTTATTATTATTTTGATCATGAGAAACATGACAAGTATAGGAAAAATATATCTGAACACAGAATCAAACATAAGCAGAGAGAACTGAACACAGGATGCAGGAGAGAGAAAAATCACAGCAAACAAATTAAGTGCTTCAGGTTGGGTGACTACATTCGTCTGGGCCAAATACAGCCATGAAACCATACAAATGTTAGCATGTACACGGAGGCCACTGCGTCCTCACTGCAGAATTAAAGTGGAGAAGCAAAGCACCTGCTGCAAAAGCAACCAAAGAACCGAATCACCTGTTGCAGAGTTAGAGAATCGGAGGGTTTGAGGTATTTCAGCTACGCAGGGGGAAAAGGATCAGACACTAAATGAAACTTTCCATAATGCCCATGCATCGCCCCGACTGGTCGAGCAGAGTTTTGGTAAATAATCTGAATATATTTCTACACGTAACATACTGCTAATAATTATGTAACTCTTTCCAAAATACACAGGACATATCTATGTAGGAAAACAGACTGTACAAAAACAAGAAGAATATCTCTGTATAAACATTAAAACTTTGAATATATCAATATATCCTTTATATACTGTTTGTATTTATCCTCTGCTCTGTAGTAAAGAGTACTAAAGTGATTCCACAGTAAAAGACACCCAACTCAAATATACATTCATGTCTCACACAGCCACCAGGGGGCGTCTCGAGCGAAAAAATACAAAATAAAAGTTCATGCCAAAGTCAAAAAGAAGCATCTATTGCACAGAAGGAAAAAGGTTTGTTTTCTATAGTGAACTAAATATTTCTGCCTCCGTAGAGAAACACCGAGCCACAACCAGCTTCTCAAACCTTTTTTAAAACATTCAACACTCAAAGCTGTGACGGTTAAAAAGTTTTTTCTTAAAGGAAAATCACACTTTTTTTAACAAACTGGGTCCTGCTGACACGTCAGCCACAGAAATGAGGACTGGTGACGGGCAACAGCTCAGTCAGTCAACTTCTGACATGTTACTGACGTTTCCTGGCCATTTGCTTTAGTGAAGACTTACTGAAGATACGTAGCATCGGTGGATAATGTGACATGGGACGTTCTCTGTGTGTCGGTCTGTTATATGTTCTCTGTGGTGGTTCTGAGTTTCTCTTTCCATGTCTTGTACATGTGTCGTCTTCAGTGTCCATGTAGTTATTCTTTGACGGTTATGTTAGTTACGAGTTAGCAGCAGTTGAGCTCTGTCACTAATACGAAAAGAAACTCGCACATTTTTAGTCTGACGGTTTTGGGCTTTACACAACAAGGCCCAGTTTGTTTGAGGAAATGTGTTTTTCCTTTCGTGCGTCGTGGTGGACTGCTGATCTGCTTTTACCAACATGTCTGTGGAAATGTTTTTTAACTAGTCGACATTTGTCCACAACACAGATTGTAGTTTATATTCACGTGTTAAAAAAATATCAGGAGGCAAAAGAACCTGTTACGTCTACGTGACGCTGCCCCGTGATGCCCCCTGACTCTGTAGAGATCCTGCACATCCTACTGTCACGCTGTTAAAGAGAGAGAGTGTGTGTGTGTGTGTATGTGTGCGTCAGCCTTTCTAATCAGAGACAAACTTGTTCTAGTTGGAAATGCTAAATATATTTAAAAAATCTCAAAATTAGCTCAAGATTCTGTTTCTTGCTTGAACTTATTACTGTTATGTTGCTGAAACATACTGAAGCTTTTATTTCACTCACATACAATAAAATCTGGTTTGTATATTTTACATTTTTGTACATTTTATCTGAATTCAATCTTGATTTTTGTTACTACACAGTTCCCCTCTGCCACTGAGCAGCAGTGTTGGGATTTCTACAGTTTGTCAGGCAGCAGCATCCCAGCCAAGTCATGGCTTCAACATGTGGTTTAGATTCAAAAAGACACAGAGACACATCAGACGGATGAAGAGTTCAGTACAGAAACAATTAAGCTACTGAACTAAAGGGAAAATGTCACATTTCACGAGCACAGAGCTGCAGTAAACTCTCCCTGCAGCCTCTGTGCTCGTGAACTGATCAGAAACTGAACAAAGTGAAAAGGACTCTCTCTGGGTTTCTTTCCCGTTTTTGTCATTTTAAGATACACTCTCTGATGCTGTTACAGAACATTTGTAGATTATAACAGATATATTTTGGGGGAGCATCTTATCACTTATTGTGTGATTATAAAAAATAATATTCTGCAGTTACTATAAATGTTCTTTTTTGGTATTTTTTGGGGACTATATCAAAATGTTGTGATCTCTTCTTAACAGGAGCCAAAAAGGCTCAAACCAGGTCTGATAGAAAAAAACAGGAAAACAAGAAACAGATTCTGACCAATAGGAACAGGAGGAACAGGAAGTGGAACACATTCATTTAAACAGAGTCATCAGGAGCAGAGCGTTGGCAGGTGTGTACGCTGTGGGGACACACCTGCAGGGGGCGGAGTCCGTGAGGGGTCGGCTTTGGTAGTTCTAAAGTGTCTTTACCGTACACGTGGAGAGGAGGGGTTTAGAGGTCAAAGGTCAGATGACAGGTGGGTTTGTCCAAGAGGAGAGTTCACAGGACCAGATGTCCTAACAGGTGAGTGTGTGTGTGTGTTATAACTCGACTCACAGCAGGTGGGAGCTGTCACTGCGGAGAAAATAGCCTGTTTCTGTTGCCATAGAAACAGATATAAAATGTTAACCAATCAGAGGCTCAGAAAGAGGACGAGGAGGTTAAATCTTGTAATGTTGCAGGTTTTATGTCATTTTTCTCCATGTTTACATTTCTAGGTCTAAACGGACGCAGTGATCTGATTGGTCCGTCGTACAGAGTTAATCGTACCTGCCGTGAGTCGAGCTGTGAGGACCATGTGTGCGGAGGAGCTGGTAGGTCATCATCCTCTGTGTGTGTGTGTATATATGTGTGTGTGTCTTCACAGCGGCCCGTGCTGCGCCTCGTACTTGGCCAAGATGTTCTTGGTGCGCCCGAGCTCTTTCCTCATGTCGGCTACCTCCTGCCTCAGGGCCGAGTTCTCCTTCTCCAGGAAGCCGGCTCGGATGGCGATCTGGTTCTCTTTGAGCCGCCTCGCATCCCGGGACCGTTTGGCAGCCAAGTTGTTCTTCCTGCGCCTGGCCCAGTATTTGTCATCCTGCTCGAAGGACACAAAGGAGGAAAGAGGAGACACGAAAAAAGGAAATTACTTCAAAGAAGGAGAAGTGTGAAGGAATCAGCTCATGTGTTGTCTGTAAGCATCAGCCACTTCTTATCTGAACAAATTAAAAGCTAAATCCTCTCGACCCGACCTCACAGCGAGCAGCACTGGTCCCTCACTCGGCTCCATGTAAGCCTCTTACCAGGAGCACCCCCACCCCCCCGAAGGCAGCACCAGCCAATGGGAGAGCAGAGATGTGAGAGTGGCGGCTGCTGACAGACAGACGTCCCCCCTCTCAGCCTGCTTGTTGACTGTTCGAGCTGCTCTGCATTTTTATACTGAGGTTCATCGGTTCTGCTACTTTCTACTTTAAAACAACCAGTAGCAAGACTGTAAATCCTTCAGTAAATGATTGAAGGTTTGTGTGCAGCTGCTGTTGCAGATCATGGAGCTACAAGCTGTAGTTTGAGGAATGAGTTCTTCATGTCTTCCTCCCAGCTTTCTGCAGCCTGCACAGCTCAGGTGTTAAAGATTGAGTGTTTTTATTTGTGCTTTCAACAGCTGTATTTCCTAGTATTACTTCATTAGTCTGATTCATTAATTCCCTCTTCACTTCCATTTTTAACTGAAATGATCTGAATGTGTAAAAACACCAAAACTGAAACTTTAACAGTTAAATTTGTATTTTTGCTCTAAAACAGACACTAAATGTTTTGTCTGCTGCTGTTTCCAAGGTGACAAATAAGGTTCTGAATAAGAAATGTTGGGAAAAAGTCAAAAAGCTGCAATTTCAAAAGACATTTTTGTCTCTAAACTATTTCTCCGCTTCATATTGTGTCTGTTTCATTAACAAAACCATGACAAAACCTGCTGGTAGAACAAACTGGCACCTTTCACTTTCAGAACCAGCTCCAAATTACCTTCAGGTCCTCTGGGATGAAGATCTTGCGAGCTTTCTTGATCATCGGCTGTGGTTTCAGCTCCTCGGCTGAGAACTTGCGCTTGCGTGGGTCGAAGATCTCCTGCCCCGGCACGCTGGACAGGGCCAGGTCTGCTGGGTCGGGCTCGTATCCGACAGGAACCTGGATGGAGTCCGGGTCGATGGGGCTGGGAGTGTTTCTGGAGCTCGGGAGCCCTGGAGGATGAGAGGCCAGCATGTGAATGAATGTCAGCCTTAAAGAATCTGATCACATAAAACACTGTACTGTACGTTTCCACTGGAGCAGATGCTGCAGTGTCCGGCTGCAGCCACCAGGTGGCGACACACCTGCAGTTAAGAGTCAGTAGCAACACTAATGTGAGTGTGAGCAGGTTCAGGTGACAAACAGGAAGTGTTTAACTTTCTGTTTGACACGAGCAGCTCGGAGTTTTTTTTCAGCCCTGAGCAGATGGACTCTCTGTGTCCGTCCTGCTTCTGGTGAACAGAGAGTGGGCCGTAAAGAGGCCATGAGCGGACACGTGGGCAGTGAAAATATAAAAATATGAATGTGTGTATATCTGTCTGTGTGTCTTTGATGAAGAGCTGCAGATCACAGATTTGTGGAGGATGTGAAGAATTTCGAGGTTTCAGAGGAACAATTATAAATTTCCCTTTTTGTTCATTGTTCATTCTTCAGTTTGTGGTCATTTGTCTTTTAGATTGTAGGTTTGTCTGTTTTTGGTCATTTTCTACCAGTTGTTTTGTATATATCTTTGGTTGTGTGTCTCTTTTGTGTAATTTTTTATCACTATGTGCTCACCTTGGATAACTTTCTGGTTGTTTTTAGTCTGTTAGGGGGCATTTTGTGTCTGTTTTTTGAGTCTTTTTCATTATTTATTAAGGGTTTGTTTCATTTTGTTTGTCTTTCTGTTCATTTATCAATAGTATATGGTGATTGTGTGGCTGAATTTGTTATATTATTGTATATTATCTTTTTTTTTGTCATTGTGTCTCTTTTTCATTATGTATCAGCTGTCAGTAGTCATTTTGTGGGTCACTTTGGATAATTGTTTTAATATTATTTCAATCTTTTTGGTCATTTTTCATCTTTTAATGTTCAGACTCCCCTCATAAGCAGCCTCTGGCTCTGAGCCTGTAGACCTGTTAATCCATCCATGTCCTTCAGTTTCACAGGTGTTAATTCAGCTGTATTGTGTTCTTTCTCCATCTCCTTTAAACCGGTGATGCAGGACTAAATAACAGGAACACGTCTAATAACTCTAACAACAAAGCAGCAGCTGACGTCTAGTCACACATTAGATTTCTGGTTAAATTCCCAGTCTCCACTGGTTCCCAGTGACAGACAGACATTATGTAACACACACACTGTGGGCGTCAGAAGACTGGCTTCACTTTAAAATGTGTTCACTCATTCATCCACAGATTTTACTGATGCACACACCTGATCCAGGTAATCAGCAGAGTGGAGGGCAGCGCGTGGGGGGGCGCCTGAGAACTGGAACCACTGGTTTAGAAGAATCACAATATTGAATAAAATACATATTTACATATTGCACTAACAATTTTTTTCTTTGTCATTTTGACTTCAAGACAATGTGATTTTGTTTTAATGTTCAATTTGATCTTATTATATTTTATTACATCACTTTTTAACTTTATAAATCTCTATTTATATTTAAAACATACTATATAAATGAAGGTTATTACTATTATTAAAAGTAACTTTTACTTAAATCATTGTGTTTAGATTTTTGTTAAACCACTTTCTTTAAATCTAGATTTTTATTTTAAATCCAACAAAAAACATCAGTTTGTGCATTACGTGAAAAGAAAAAGGCTCAAACTCGTCTGTTTCTTTCTGCCGACACTGAACCTGCAGCTCTGATAACATCTGAATATCTGATTACTGAATCCAGAAGGGAAGGAGTCACGAGTGATCGAGCCCCCCGCCTCCGACCTGCCCTCCGTGAGCCCCAGCAGCAGTTCTTGGAAGAGACTATTTGTTTTTCCCCTCCAGGTGTGTGTGCTCGTGTGCGTCTGACTCTGTCAGGACAAAGCAGAGTTTGAGACGGTGGGAAACAGGAACATTTTCTACTCTTGAGCTTCAAAGAGGGTCAGACGATCATGGTTAGATTAGCTTTAGGTTCAGGTGGGTGGTGTGAAGGAGGGGTTACAGTCCACCCTGTTGTCCATCTCTTTGACCAGGTTCTCCTCCAACCAATCACCCTGATGCTGTGAGCGCCAGCTGCTCTGTGAACCTTTCTAACCTGTGCGTGACCAAAACATCATTTCAGCTTTGGTTGTGTTGGTCAGGTTTAGGGTCAGGACCTCACTGACTTCATGGGCTTCGTGCAGGCAGTAGTTCACACACATCGTTCCAGAAATGAAGGACATGCTTTGAACCAGCTCAATTAAAAAAAACAACCTAACTTGGCCAAACCTATATTTTTCTCATTTTTACAAATCCAAAATCTAATACGAATGAAGAAAACCAGATAAACATCAGACTGTGAAGTGATGAAGTGTTGTGTTGATCTCACGACTTGAGTCTCATGTATTCAGCAGGTTAGCTTAGCTTAGCATAGACACTAGAAGTGTGACTCTCATTAAACCTACACGTATGCTGTTTCTTATTCGTTGTAATGTGTATAAAACTATGTGGTTTTAATACTTCAGAAGACATGAGAAAACAAAGCTACACACTGGCAGCAGATTCAAGTTAGAGTCACTGAACTCACCTCCACAAAACCTCAGTGTGTCTGGATGTGAAAAATGAACTTAAGACACGCTGGAATCTCAGCTCAGTTTTATCGGAGACATTTCGACTAACTACAGGACTTCCTCAGACATCTTCCTCACGTTTGTGTGTGTAGTCAAAATGTCAGAGTAAAACTAAAGCTGTGAAACGTGTTTTACAGAACAGTTCCCCTGATAAAAGAGAAGATGAACACGTAAACACGACACTACAGCCAGAGGGGACTGTCCCAGCTCTGTGAGTGTGACTCGAACGCAGCACTGGTTGGTGTTTCAGAGGTGAAGGAGCAGGTGGCAGCTGAACACCAGCACATGATGTGTCCTGTTGTCATAAACGCTGACAGACGTCCTGACACGTGTGCGTGTGTGTCACATTTCATCTGCGTGATGGGCTGTAGTTCCTGATGTTTCCTGTGGAGCCAGGTTCATCTCTCATCTCATGTGTTCAGAGCAGGTTTGTAATAACATCTTATGTTTCTGCACAGTTTTATTACATCTGTCTGACGAGTGGAGAAAATGTTAACTTACACTCGACAGGAACAAGACGTGTCTCTTGAAGTATTCACACCCGAGTAAAGAATATTCATACTTAAAGTAACTGTACTCTGAAAATACTGAAGTGAAATAACTCACATTACTTGGAGGTCACTGCCCTTCCAGGTGGTTACAGGATGAACTATAACGAGTTCTTAAAAGTAAGAGTAAGAAAGACAAAACGAAAGAAAACTCACTTCTACTGCAGAAACCAATACTTCTATAAACGAAGGTTATTTTATTGTCTCCGACAGGAGAAGTTGGATAAAGGGAAATAACTGCAGACATAAAACCATCGTATCCACGTCAGTAAAAAACATGGAAACATTAACTGGTTTGTTGAGCTGCAGAGATCTAGTGTTTTTCTGGTCAGAGGAGGCTGTTAGAGACGTTTCAGAGAGTAAATCAAATTGAAAGGAGACAGAAACTGTGTTAGTGGAATAATCATCTCATCAACATAATAATCTGAGGTACTGACATAAAACTGGACTTTTGCTGGTCACAGGTGATTTTCTGCGATGAAAGTGTGGAGAGGAGGTGGAAACTCTCCACCTGACTCCACCTAACGAGCAGGATGAGGATGTTTGTGCTTCTTTAGTCTTGTTTTTGGTTATCTGGTGACCCCTGGCTAACCCCGGCTGTTCCTGCCTCCTTATCTGCACCACAGTCATGGGGCCGTGTGGGAATACAAATATGCCAGATTATGCCGTAGATTACTCAGCTATATTTAGACATGAGATTAACGCTGACATGCACAGGACTGGAACTGCAGTTTGGTGCTGATGTGCAGAGAGTTTATGATCTGTCAGTAACAAGACGTTAAATGAATCAATGATCACCAACATCACACAGATCAAACTCATCAATCTCAACTATTAATTGTAGAGCTGGGCGGTATGACCAAAATTCTATATCACAGTTTTTTTCTAAATGATGAGGGTTTCACGGTATTTTTTTAGCCATGCATGAGTGGGTGTTAAATCATATTTTACACTGATTGAGAGAAGAGCGCTAGATCACAACAGAAGTCATTTCAGTTTGCCTTTCCTATAGAACAGATTTATACATTGTCCTTTTATTAAACTACCTAAACAGCCTCATGTTATTTATCTTATTTACCCGACGACATGTCAATAGGCTTGTTCGAGATGAGCAAGTTCTGCGATTCACCCGTGATCGGCGCGCAGTGCATGCCGGTTAGTTTTCTGTCTGACTTGATGCCGACTTGCTCGGACGTCATGCCTACATAGTCAATGACGCAGATTTTGGAGCAAGGTGCTGCAGTTGCTCTCCACCGACTGTAAAACCCCAGGGCATGACAGGGAAACATCTGCTCTCACCTGATCTAAGATCTGATTGGTTCAGGTGTTGGATCCACAGCAGGATGTTTAGGAGAAACGTTTCCTCTTTTATTTACTTTGAAATATTTGGATTCATTAGTCTGAGTTTCCCGTGACCCTTACGAGGACAAGCGGTTAGGAAAATGGATGGATGGATAGTCTGAGTTTTCACTGTGAAGATCGATTCTTTTACAGAATAAATGCTGTGATTGATCAGAAAAAGCTGATTTAACTGTTAAGTCACAGATTACTTTCAGATCACTAAAATAACATCTGCACAGATGTTTTAGTCCTGACAGTCTAAATATGTGACA
>JAUMHL010000012.1:19682130-19692779 GCA_032362345.1 Sandelia bainsii | reverse complement strand
GATCATCAGACCAACAGTCAGACATGGTGGTGGTAGTGTGATGGTCTGGGGCTGCTCTGCTGCTTCTGGACCTGGACGACTGTTGATTAATGGAACCATGAGTTTTGCTCTCTACCAGAAAACCCTGAAGGAGAATGTCCGACCATCAGTTTGTGACATTAAGCTCAAGTACAAGGCGTTTAGGGGGCAATTACTGAATTACTTAAAAAACACTAAATGAAGGTTTTGGAGTCAAAGTCCAGACGTAAATCTGATTGAGATGCTGTGACATGACCTTAAACAGGTCGTTCATGCTCAGAAAGTCTCCAATGTGTCTGAATTAAATCAATTCTACAAAGAAGAGTGGAACAAAATTCCTCCACAGTGATGTGAAAGACTCATCAGTTATCACAAACGCTCGATTACAGTTGTTGCCACCGAGGGTGAAACAACCAGTTATTGGGTTTAGGGGGCAAATACTTTCAAAAAGGCAGGTTTGGAGCTTTTTCCCCTTAATAACTGAAATCATCCTTTAAAAACAGCATTTTGTATTAACTCTGGTTATCTTTGTGTCATATTAAAATGTGTTTGATGATCTGAATCATTTAAGTGACACAAATAAGCAAAGTTAAGTCAGGAAGCACTGTATTTAAGACTTTTTCACAGTATTTTCAGATAAACCAATGAGGAAAACTTGTGTTAGTTGCAGCCTCGACATATTTTGACCACATTGAAATGAAGCTTAATGTTACATTTTTAGAGTTTGGTTGGTGCTTGCAGCCGTGTCTCAGGTTGGAGGTCTCGTCATGGCTGCTTGTCCTGATAACATGATAACGTCACTTTCAGTTCTGCACATCGTCACGGTAGAAACTCATATTTCTGGTCTGACAGCACATGAACGCCCTGACTGGTGAAAAGTTTCTGCCTGAGGCACAGACTTGGTTCACCGAATTCACAGATTACGCGCAGCTGTAAAAAGTGAAGACTTGTTCAAAGTGCGCTCAAACATTCAGAATGACGCTGACTGACATTTTTCCTAAACCACGTCTCTTTAAAACGCCTTCTCCCTCCGTGTAAAGACAGTAAATGAGCAGCTGCGACACCTTTTCTTTCCCAACTTCACCTTCATGATGCAGCGGCAGCTTCATGGGGTTCTCCAGCAGAGACTTGAGCACTCCGTGCGTCGCCGCGGGGAGGAAACTTGGATTACACGGGACGGGGTGTCGGGACATCTTCTCCATCACGCCTCTTTGCATTGAGATGCAAACAAACAGAAGCAAAAAAGTCAAAATAGAGAGAAAAGTGTGAATCAGCTGTGGTGGTGGTGGTTCCTCCCTCTGGAGCCTACATGGAGACTAGATACAAAATAAAAGCCCCTCGAATAAAGAACGAAGGCGTGCGTCAGAACAGGAACCAGGATCGGCGCGGGACGAGCTGTGGGAGCGCGCTGCGGCGTCTGAGCGGCTGAAGGAGGCGGACACACCGATCACGGATCCCATGTGTGAGAGCGGAGGACTGCTGACGTCAAACCGGCAGCCGAACCCCCGCCTCTTTTCTCCCACAGCCCTCCCCCTGTCTCCCTCTCTCTCCCTCTCTCTGTGCACCCAGCAGCCTACACACAGCAGACTCACGTTAGAGCTCGTTAGACTCTGTGCTAAACACGGGCGGATCATAAAAACACGGGGCCCTGGGCAAAGACAGTCCCCCCACCCCAGACCCCACTAGACCACCCCCAGACTGAATGCGTGACGTCATCTGTAGTGATGTTGTGTCTCTCCCTGGTCATGTTTTACTCTCTTTGTTGTCATTTTTTTGGTCATAGTGTCTTTTTTGTGTTACTGTGTCTCTTTGTGGTTGTTTGGCTCTGTGAGCTTGAACACGTCCAGCGAGCTCAGTAATCCATACACAGAGATCATCGTGAACATGCAGACGATGCATGCTGCTCGCCAGGAACAAGATGGACATACTTTATATGTCCACGTTGGTCTCAAAGTAATCTGATAGACTTTCTGGTCTTCAGTAGGTTCATCACGCGTGTATCTAATTAACAGAATGTAAAGTAACAGCAGGTTAATGTTATTGTCCTTGAAGGTAATTTGTTTTACAACCAGAACAAGAACAGAACAGAACAAATATACAAATCAAGTATAGCATGGTCCTTGTCATGTAAATGTTATCAGTGTCCCAGAACAGTGAAGGTCCAGGCTGGAATCTCAGAGTGTGCAGACTTTGTCAATAAGCACGTGTGGATGTGTCCCTGCGTGCAAACATCCTGAGACACTAACGCGTGTCAATGATTATTATTACAATAATTCAGAGAAAAGTAGCAGTGAGCTCAGTCACTTCCACAGAATCATCAGAAACCAGCAGGTTACATTTAATGCACTAAACAGTCACTTTCTACCATACGTTCATTTATGTTGACTGAAGTTTCTGTTAAGGTGAGACTGAAGTTCTAATGAAGGTCGGCTGGAGTGACGCAGACCTCCACACTCCACACTTAAGAAGTTCTAATATTTACAACAAGTCATTTGTTCTATAGTTTCTCTTTTGCTTTTTACTGTGAGAAAAGACAAGTTTGTTCCGTAACTTGGTGACAGTTTGATTTCATTCATGCTTCTCTGTGTTTTAACATTAGTTCCTTTATTTTAGACAATCACACACACACACACACACACACAGGCTGCAGAGAGGAATGCTGGGTCACATGAGTGGGCCGGCTTGACCTACATTTATCCAATGAGAAGCTGCCGCCTCCCTCTCTCCTCCCCCCTCCTCCCCTGCAGCCTGGTCACATTGAACCTCATGTGCTGTCGACCAAGAGAAAAACAAATCCTGTGGGGGAGGGAGGGGTGGTGGGTGAGGAGAGAAGACGAGAGGAGAGGAAACAAGGAAAGGAGAGGGGCAGAGAAGAGAGGAATCAAAAGAGGACACAAGCGGGGAAGAAAAGGGAGAAAACACAAGAGGATGAGAGGTGAGAAGAAAGGAAAGGAGGAAACAAGGGAGGAAAGGATGTGAGAAAGTGAGAGAGGAGAGAAAAAGAACGAGGGAGGATGAAGCAAGAAAGAAAGAGCAAAGTAAGGAAAGAGAATAGGTTGGAGGAAAATATTGTATTAGACATTATTATATTTTACGTACATACGGTCCAGTTAAATGTTACAGGAACATCACACACAGAGCATTTAATGTTTCTGTCTGCAGACACGGACAGAAACTGATCTGATGAAGCGGATCACGCAGAGTCCTCTTACATGCAGGACAGCAGCGAAACACCACATGTGACAACACCAGTCCTCTGCAGCCTCGACAAATCCCCATCAGCCACGCTCTCATTAAAACTTCCTTAGCAACGGCGGTCGCTAAAGCACAGTGATGCTGTGACGACCTTTGTGAAAGAGAAAAGTAGGACAGGGCTTAGACACGCCCGCTTCAGAGCGGTGACTGGGCCCAACGCCGCTCTGACTCATCCCTTTTAAACTGCCTTCACCTGAACTGCTTTGTTAAGTATCATCATGTGTTAGTGCGTAGAGTTATAAATTCAGGACGTTAATACTGACTCCTCATGAAGAATCATCACTAACTCCACACTTCCTGTTCACTGACAGGACACAACTTTACTCTCACTGTTTTCAGGAATCCCAGTTTGCTGTTTGCGATTAGCTGAAGCTAAGAAGCCAATATTTCCTTCACCAACCCGTCTCCTACAAATGATGTTCCTATCTAACTACACTGCAAACGTACTTCTAGTTTTATGGACAGTGTTCCAACGAAACGTATTCTCTGAATGAATGAGGTAACGAGGAGCTGTCCCCTCACAGACCTGAGTTCAGTTCCAGTAGACGTCTGATTTTGGTTAATTCATCTTTCCTGAACCTTAAAGTGCTTTTGTTTTATCCTCTGATAACCTCCAGTCACCTCAGGACAACTAACAACGAGTTTACAGGCTTATGCCTCACGTCGGCTCGTACATGTCACCAGATCCAGCTTTTGTCATCCTGGTTACATCATGACCTCATCATGCATCTTCACCACAGCTCTGTCACATGTCGGTCACTTCTCATTGTGCTTCTGTTGTCACTGCTACGCTGCTTTTCCACCGATCTACTGTACGACTCAGTTCACATGTTCACTGAAGTGACGTCTTTTTACCCAACATGCAAACTTATCTTTATTTTACGCAGTACTCTGCAGACGTCTGAGGACATCGTTAGATCTCTTTAGTCTTTAGCACTGCTATGATGATCATACTGTACATATTCATTTCTCCATTTCTACAGTAGAACAACTAGAAACACAACAAGTGGTTTCTTGGCTGCTCTTCTGATCAAGCTTCTTCAACTTGACATCCAGATGAAGCTGCCAGATGCTGAGTCAGGTCCTTGCTGGACTTTTTCTGGTCTCACATCTGAGACACTCTGAGAAACATCTTATCAGATTTTGACAGGTCTTCCCCTCCCGCTTTCGTCAGTGACCTCTCCATAATTCTCTACAGAGACCACACTCAGTATTTGTCACTTTATCCTACAGAAGCATCCATCCATCCATCAATTTTCCAAAGGTCAAAGGTCAAGGTCCCAGTCACCTCATGTTCATCCAATTCTTGTTGTGAATTTGAGGTCTTAGGAACTCCTTGAGGGAAGTGTTGGAATAACGACTTTACAAGAGAGCGTTGCTGAGTTTTATGGATGTGGACAAGACCTCACAGTCCTCTGAACCTCTGCAGCCTCTAATCTGGTTTGGCTATAGAAGCAAAAACAAACCTGAATGGTGACATTTATGTGTCTTTCTTACGTTTCAGAGTTAATTTCTTCAAGAGCTTTTCTTAATCTATCGATCATTTGTTCAGTGTTTGTGCCACAAAGAATCTACTGTAAAACTTCCACAAGACTAAATTGGATTTTCCTCCTAAAACGATGGGATTTGTTTCCAGTCTAATTGGTGCTGAGGAGATAATTTGAAAACTACAGTTACACTGAAGCCCTTGTTTTGTGGGTCACTTTTTTTTTCTAGCATGCTGTAAACAACAACATGCTCATGTAATCCCAGTGTGAGCGTTGTACCTGCTCTGGTCTTTTACCAGTACCAGGCTGAAAGTATGATTTACATAACCAAAGCTGGCCTCAATGAGCTCAGTCAGAGTGTTGACCTCCTGGTACTGCTTAAGATTTAAAATGTGGTCGAGCCAAGACCTATTTCCAGCCGTAAAAAACAAGACCTCTCATCACATAGAACTTAAATAAAAAACACGTAACTGGAGTTGGGTTTTCTGTTAAAGTCACCATCAGTGGCGCTGTTAAACGGGTCAACCTCTGACTAACTGTGATCTGTTTTGGTTGAGCTTTCTAATCCAATCGTGAGTTATTGATGCAGTCTGTGACCTTTGATTTCTCCAGGTTGAATGAAGGAAAAGAGGATTTGCATGTTGTGTAACTTCTCCGCTGATTTGGTTGTAAACTGTTCAGACACAAGCAAAGAGCAGGACGCACGTACATGAACAAATGATCTAACACATGCAGTGGTCTATAAATATCTCAGTGTCTTTCCTCCATCACTGTTCCACCAGGCCAATAATCCTGCTTCTTCGTCCTCAGCCGACAATATAAACGTAATGGTTCCTGGGCGCTCTGTGGCACGAAAGGTCCAAAGTACAAAGATAATATAGAGTCTGACTTGTTATTAATTATGTAATTTCACTTCTCTATCGACGTTGTGTGTTTGTTTTGTGTCATCACGTCTCATACTAAGTCACTCTGTGCGTGTTAAAGACGGGAATGTGGTTTTACCATTACATTATGTGGTGAAATAAATATGTTGTGCACATGACTGAATGACTCAGCAGATCCACCAGGGGCACAGCCCTGGGGGCAATAAATATTAATATATGAATTAAGTCCTACTGATCCACTGAAGTAGAATCCATAGATTTCTTTAATCTCTCCTCTCATGCTGTTCTCTCCATATCTGTTTTTTGTGTGAGAGCTGATGTAGCTTCTCAAACATCCACATCTAGTAATTTGCAGTATAAAAGATGACTGTGTAGTATTTCTTACTGTTACAGGGACACTGTATTAAACCTTTATCGTAGCAGATGTGGTCAGAAGCTTATTTTCAGCTGTAGCCCCTGTTAACGTAATCTCGTCTGTGTGAGAGCTGATGTAGCTGAACATCCTAGATCTGTTTTCCACATTACATCTGACATAATCTGGACTATAATCTGGATTATATGTTGATGTGGTGAGTAACTACATACCGCTGTAGTTACTAGTTACTTTTTGCAGATGAAAATTCCCAACACAAAATCTAAATCAAACAATAAATTATGACATATTATTACAGATGAATATAAACTAAATGTGTATAAACTGGTTAAAATCAGCTCCAACATCGTTCAGCACTATTTAAAATACATTGTTTTCTTAGAGGATTACTTGTACATTTGTACTTACTATTTTAAAGCTTGTACTTGTGCTTGAGTGAAGAATTTATATATTAGGTTTGTGTACTTCTACCACCTCTGACCATATTATTTCCTCCGTGAGAGCTGATGTAGCTCATCTGAACTACTTATATTCTCATCATGTGTTGGCTGCTCAGGAGCTGCTGTAGCAGTTTGTAGCATCAAACTGTGTTTACTTACCTAGCTTAGCAACATCAAGGCTAAAAACCCTCCAGTCATCACTCTCTTAAAAAGTGAAAACATAAATGTCTGACACAGATCTGACCTGTACTGACTTGTAATGACCATGTTGACATGACACATCAGGTTTGGTCTGAATGTCCAGTCTAAATGATGCATGGATTCAGGTTTGTGTTGAGGTGTTTCTGAGCGTGTGTGTGTGTGTCATGACATTAATGTTTCCAAGCGGCAGATATTTATAGCTCCACGAGAAGGGAAATCAATATTCGGAGCCCCATGCAGGAAGAATATTGGCTCGGCTTTTCCACCTTCAGCCCTCGTACGCGCTATTAATACAAACACTGACATCACACACTCCAAAATGTTTTCCTCAATGACCCGTTCACATGAAGCTAAACAGCAGATTAATCTTCTCGTTACAGACTTTTATTTTGTTGCTTTCAGAATACAGAACAGAATCAGTGAGAGAGAGTCGTCCTCTGTATGAGTGCAGCTCTATGACATAACACATTACAGTCCAACACAGTGAACCCATTTAATCATTTCATTGTTGCAGGAATTTTACTCATTTCTCTGGACTGTCGCTCTTAAAGGTTGGAGCTTTACAGATTACAGGTTTTCTCAATGAATGAAACTCTTCATCATCACCTTTGTAGCACAGCACACATTTTTTACAACCTTTTTCAAAACAGTTGTGACTGAGGACCAGAACAATTTCTGGGTTAAGCGTGGATCATGGATCAAGGAACGGTCACGTAGGGGGGATTGGGATGTACCCAGAGAGATGAACTGTTCATGTGCACAAACACAATGTCCACTTTCCCTTTTATGTAGAGACTCAAACACACGCTGCAGGAAATGTTAGAGAAAAGTTACTGCTAATCTGCAATTAAATATCAGATTATGAAGTTAGTTGCTTTTATTTCTTTATTGTGAACATAGCGCGCTGCTGCAGCTGTTAGAGGCAGCTGCAGCTGTCATCTTTTTCTTATCTTCTCTGTCAGAGTTTTGCCTCTGCAGTGAGGAAAAACATGTCTTGTCGGTTTGGACAAGCTTCACCGCGGCGCTAAAGAACAATTCAGAGCCAGGAATGCAGAGCTTCTCAGAATAGCTTCACCCTCTGAGAAAAGCCTCGTCTTCTCAGGGAATAAAAATATGTAGACTGTTCTGTGAGCGCCCGCTGAAAGTGAGAGGAAGAGCTGAGAACTGAGGCAGAGAAAGTGAGTCTGCAGCAACGCGAGTCATGAAGAAAGAGTCCAGACAGAAGAAGAAAGATGCTCGAGCATGAGAGATGCTGTGTCAGTGTCCATGTTGTCTTCTGTCACCTTGAATAAAGTTTTAATACATTTAATTCAATTACTGAAATAATTTAAGTTTTGCACAACAGAAAACAAAGTTAAACGCTTTATATTTTCTTTTTATAAAGGAAGAGGTGTCTACTTCTAAACGTTTTACAGGATACTCGCTCTTCTATTGTCAGAGAATTTCAATAATTTTTTACTTTTGTAGCTTCACATGTAGATTTGTTTTAATTGAATGATGACTGATACCTGAGGAGCTGAGCAGAGTGTAGTGGAGCGTAGCAGAGCAGAGAGAGAGAGGGCTCTGTGGCTTAAGCTGCATATTTCATGATAGGTTTGTACTTTTACTTAAAAAACATTTTGAGGGACTTTGACTAGTAAATATTTGATGATCCACCACTGAACACAGATCAAATAAGTCAGAAGCACATTTCTAATGACTGGCAGTAGTTTAATATTTTGTGTGGTACCTTACAGCTCATGGTGTTCACACTGGTGCAACATGATTTAGTAAATCAGACTTGAAACTAGCTGGTACTGGAACTTTGGAAGGACTAAAGTACAGCAGAAGAAATCTGGTTACTATAGGTGAATCTCGAGGGTTAAACTAAACTTTTTAGTGCAAAAAGTGATTCGATGATTAGTTAATTAGATTTTTTTTACCAGACATCATGTTGAAAGAGTAAATGACATTACTACAATCTATGCAGCTAAACTGCAAACAGGATGATGTGTCTGTAGCACACGTAACCAGATAATAATTATGTCGTTGTGCAAGATATTTTTTGAATGACTAAAACAACATTTATTAATGAAAAGTGAGTTGCAAGGTGGCGGTTGTTGGATGGATGGTGTAAAATGTGCAGGTGTCCTGTGTGAAGTTAGGTTTAGGCAAGAAAGCATTTTGGTTAAGGTTAGAGAAAGATTGTGTTATTGTTCAAATCTGAATAAAGAAGAAAGTAATCTGTTGTCTGTGTGCGTTTAATTGATATGTTCGGTATCAACATGTTCGCAACATTTACGTTAATTGTGAATTTATACAACAGAGAAAATCATCTTTTTGCAGTTTAGTTGTATAGAAACATATTTTTCAGGACACTGGGTTGGACACAGGTCACAGGAGGAAGAATCTGCTGCAGGTTTTTACATCTCTGTCTCTATGGATGGACTGGGTCTCCGGTCCATCACCTCTGTGTCCCTCTTTGCCTGCAGGTCTGAGGTCTTTGACGGAGGAGGAGGAGGGGGCCCCGAGGTGCTGGTACCCATCAAAGGGCGACTCCATGATGTGGTCTGGGTTATGTGGCTGTTACAGATCAGATAAGATGAGTTATTTTAGCTCTACCAACAGGTGAATCTGTGTGTGACTGTGTTTGCTGGAGCATGTTTGATTCCTCTTACTTGATGTAGTACTTCACTCCGTCTGCAGTGTAGGCCTCCTCCCACCCATAAGGAAGACCTGCAGGGGGGAGAAAGCAGTCACGTTTAATGTAGATCGTTCATTGATTCACTTTTTCTGTGTCGCTCTTGGTTTGAAACATCCAGAAATAACCAGGCCAAGAAGATCACCAAACACTCCTCACAGATCTCATGTTTCTCTCCAGCCTGTTTGTCTTACGGAGCTCCGCTGCTCCCTGAGCCACCTCCACTGTACTTTTCCACACTGATCCCTCCACTTACTGCACAAGCTGGAAAATAAAACACGTCTCTTAACCTGGTTCCAGTGAACAAAAGTAGGCAAAGTTTCAAATGCAGCCCTGTGGCATCAGCTCGGAAACCGAAACCAAATGTTTTACGTGTTCAGAGAAAAGAGGGATCATGGTGACCAGAGCCCCCACAAAGGGTTTGGTGTGATACAGAAAGAAAGAAAAGAACAAAACAAGAGACCAGAGACACTGTGCACAGAGCTGTTCACTTCACACACATTTATTAAACATTATTAAAATGACTTTTCCAACTAAGCATGTTACGATAATTTGCAGGTCATCGAGGCTCCAGTGTTAAACTGGGCTATATTGATTAAAATATACAAAATGAAGCCTTGTCAGCAGTGATGCAGCGCTATGAGCTAACATCAGCACGCTAACACATGACACACACTGACATCTTGTCAAGCTGAGGCCGATGAGATTGTTGTTAGTTTTACAGTTAGACACATTCGAATGGGACCAGATGAAACCCAACACGTTCGTCCCCCCACAGCGTCAGACAGTTGTTTGGTGTCTCATACCGACCCTGCATCGGTTGTTGACGCCAATGGGGTGATGGAGGTTGTGTGTCTTACCTGTTGTCATGACAACAATCATAAACAATCAGTTACAGTGGTGGACACGTCACAAAGACAACATTAAAGCTGAAGACAAAGCACAAGTTTCCAACTTATTCTGTATTTGTTTACTAGAAAAGTGTATTTTCTTCTCCACTGTGTGCTTGTTTGAAGGGTTTTGAATTAAGTGGTAACTGAAGGTCCCAGACAACTGACACTTTCTTGACTCTGGATTTTACTGATGTCTGACTTTCACTTGAAATATTTCGACACTGTCACTGCTTTAAGTGTTTTTTCCACCATCACCCACACAAACACACACAGTTTGTTTGCAAAAACACATGCATAAACACAATCTAGTACAGATACACACTCTGACTCAACTGGCACACATTCAATTCAATTCAATTCAACTTTATTTGTATAGCGCCAAATCACAACACAAGTCATCTCAAGGCACTTTACAGTG
>JAUMHL010000012.1:19659732-19682030 GCA_032362345.1 Sandelia bainsii | reverse complement strand
GCAGGTTGGCAGGACCAGTAACTACAGCTCCAAGGTCGAGGATACCTGCAGAAAGATACAGAGAGAGAGAGAGAGAGGGAGAGAGGACGAAGCACAACTAGGGGAGAGAGAAGAAACAAAGTTAATGTAATAATCAGTTAACCAGTGATTTCTTTCTTTTTCAGATTGTTGTATTGGCTTTGTGCAGTGTTTGTGCCTCTGATGGTTTCGCCCTCTTTCCTCACATTCAGAAGAGACATGGTTGCTGAGTGTCTGTGCTGGTCAGACTGCTGCTGCTGCTGCTGCTGCTGATGATGATGATGAAGCGATGCATGACATTCACAAACACATTCACCAGCCAGACATTGATATATTGTCCATGTTATAATAAGTCCACAGTTTTAAGATAGTTTTGTTGCCACTATTTTATTTCTCAGTTGTTCCTCTTCACTACATCTGGAAAATGTGAATCCACTCATTATAAACACTAGAATCATGCAGGATCAGTCCTTTCAGGTAATTGATCTCTTAAACTGAAGATGGTCTTTACCTCAGAGCATTTTATTTCTTCTGCTTCTTTCTGCTTTGTATTTTTCAGACTGACACCAGGTGTTTGTCCATCTCTCAACACTTTCTGACTTCACTACCTTGTATCGCGTCCTGCAAAAACCTCAAATATATTATTTTGTATTTCTAAAAACACACGTTTGGTCTCCAGTGATTATTTCTGGCACCAGCATTGTACATATGGGATGAGTCTAAATAAACTACACTTTCTGTGTGTGTGTGTGTGTGTGTGTCAGTAAACAGGACACACTCAGTTTGTTTTGTTCTGCACATTGTGTGCAGAACCATGCAGAGTTTGACGAATCTCAAATATATAAGAAGACTTTTTTCACCACAGAATAACAGAGGCAGATTGAACCCTGGTGTAGGTGTTTGTCTGGATGCAGTTCTCAGTTTTAATGGTCCAAACAGAAACACAGTCACTAATATATACTGGTGCAGCTGTCATAGCAACAGAAACACAGAGACAGTGGCCACACAGACATCGGTTGTTGGTCCTTGTCCACGACGAGTGTGAGACTAATGTTTTCCAACTGATTCACGCTGCAGCTACGGCTCTGTTAGTGCAGAACACAGACTGAACGCAAACACGTGCATAGAAAGATTCCTGCTGTTAGAATAATCTGAAATAGTCTGGATGTGGCTTCAGTCAGCAAAGACAGGTACAGGTTGAAATCTGTGCCAATAAAGCTGCACGGTCATAAAGCACAGCCTCTGAGCTAGAAACATATGCTGGACTCATATGCAGCACTGTAAAGATCTATAATCACACACACACACACACTAGACCAGCTACTAAATGGACTTTGTTCATTTTCCTCTGTTTTTCTGCAGAAGAAGAAGAATCAAACTGGAAGACGACAGCATCTCGCTGCAGAGGAAGAACTTTATTTGCAGTGACACAGCTAGTCGAGGGTTAAACAGCAGAAATGTCCTAATCACACTGTACAAAACAACCTGTCCAACTGCTTTCACAGTAAATTAGAAAAATAACCTTCATACAGATCCTCCAGCTGCTCTGCCTTGATTAGTGAGTGTAAAAACAGAAATAATATCCCCATGATCCTTTGCAGCCTGATAAATTACTTGATCAGTCAATTTACAGACTGATTCCAGCATCTTGAGCCATCATATGAGAACTGTGCATGTTTAATTAAAAATTTTAAAGTTTACTTCTTCTTTGGTCGAACTGACGTAACGTTCAGTTAAACAATTCAACAAAAGTCTTTTAATGAATTAAATCATGTGGCTCCAGTCATGGAGAAAGTAAAACCTCACACATAAAGTGATATTTTAGTATGTTTAGTTGTGTCTGTTGTTAGAGTTCATGATTCAGTGAGTGTGTTTCAGTTCCAGATCTGAGGCTGATTTCTTACATTAAACAAATGCGGTTTTCTTTCATGAATTTAAAACTTTCATTCAGGTTTTCTGTGTTGTTCATGTTCTGAATTCAGCAGGTTCACACAGTTTATTGTCACTTTTTTATCATGAAGACCTCCTGCAGCCGTGTGAATAATATGCGCCCGTCTAAACTACAGGAAATAACAAACCTGTGGCACAAATTTGAACCAGAACCAAACCATCATCATTTTCTTCCAGTGCTCAAATTAGAAACATGCAGAAAAACAAATGACAACACAACTGTTACAAACCACTGCTGCAGACTCAGTTTCAGGTTTTCAGCATCGCTCACTTTACAGCAACAAAGAGAGTTTTACATACAGATTAAAACTGACAAACTGCTCCTCACTCTGCCCCACAGCTCATTTTAAGGCCTAAATGTGACAACACTTTTTATCTTCAGCTTGTTGCCACTGAGAAATCAGCAAACACACCTGATCTCAACCACAAGCTGCAGCTACAAACTGCACCAGTAACATTTCACAGACAGTCCCCCCCACTTGTCTTTATTGTTATTTAAAGCTTCGGTTACACAGAACATAACCAGATTTTAAACGTCCATCTGATCCAGTTTCTTTTTTAAGCTTCTACATTTAGCATTTTGTTAATCTGTAGTTGTGTCGTCGTTTTGTGTTTAATCACACAGTTCTCACAATTTGCAATAAAATCTGAGGCCTAACATTCACTGATCGGATGATTAATTGAATTTGAAGTTGATTTGAAGAACTCAGCATCGTCAACATTGATGAAAGTTTCGTCCATCTGAAACTAGAAAAGCTTCCTCTGCGTCTCACACACAGATGCAGTGAGAAACAGCCTTTTAAAGGTCACAGTCTGCAGGTTTGATCCACTTGTTTCTACACGTTACGAGTGATGAGTCACTCTTAATCAATTAGAAGTAGAAGCTGCTGTTAAAAGCTTCACAGGTTTTTGTTGCAGAACTTGTTTCGGCCTCAGGCTGAAAAACGTTGTTTTATGAACAGAAACTCACAGAGCACTCATTACCTCCAGAATGTATTTTGGTAGGTGCACAGAAGACAGAGGCATAGAAGTAATTCATAGGAGACGTGGTTGTCATGGCAACAGTGTCCGAGTTGCTGCTTGCAAACTACAAATGAATGAACTGAGTGTGTTTGTGTGTGTGAGAAACTGCTTGGTCTCATTGTTTATCACGCAATCTGTCTAATACATTGTGTGTTTGTGTGTGTGTCCGGCTGTTACAAGCTATATGATGTTAACACAGAACATGTATCCAGGCAGTGAAGGCCGGGATGAAAACAAGCTACAGGTGACACACACACACACACACTGAGATGTTCCTGATATGTGGCTCCTGGATTCAGACTGACCTACTTTCTCTCTGTGCTGTGACTTGGTTTCATCCCTCTTCATTATCTCTAGCAGGACGCTGTGTATGATGTGGGACGCTTCCTGAATCACGGCTGTTAATTATGTAACTCCACACGTCCTCCCACTGATGGAGGAAACTAGGTGACTGTGTCAAAACACACATCCTGCCTTCTGCATGGAAATCTTCAGAATTCATCTCAGAAATATAATCATTTCTGAACAGGCTGAGGAGTTTAGAGCACTCCCAGGAAATACACAGAGCCTTGTACGACACCCTGGCTACGACACCCATTTCCAGGCCTTCTGAAAGCTGGGAGCACTTTCTTCACCCACATCCCCTAGAGTCTGTACTGGCTCCGTGTGTCTTCTGTGAATAGTTTAATCTCTCGAGTCTGCAGGTCTCCTAAACTCTGTATTTGCTGGCAAGTCATAACAATCCCAGACCTGTGGCTTACAGAACCCTTTCTCCGGCCCCCTGAGTAACTGAATTCCTCTGTGTAGATGCTGGAAAATGCTTCAGACTTGCTCTGCTAATCTACCCGCTGGTTCAACCAACCGGTTCCATGATGGCTTTGTGTATTTGCTGGAGTAAATGATTGATCTTAAACACAAACTGTGCAGACTTTACGTCACTAGTTTTCCACTTTTAGTCACTCAGATTGGTTCCATTGTGTTTTGTGTGCAGGTTTGAAGGTGACAGTCACGTCGAGCTGCAGAGCAGAAGGACTTCTTCACAAAGCTTTGTGAAAACCCGTTAACATCAAAACTTTAAGAGTCAGTGAAGAGTAATGGCTTTAATACAACAACTGACAAAAATATCTGTTTCATGGCTTATTGTTTGACATCTGGGTTTGAGTTTCTGACATTTGGGAAATGAGAATGCTTGATCAACCTTTGACATAAATGTAAAACAGTCTTTAGACTAAGCCCTGTTTGGCTTGAGCGTCTGTAGCTGTTGTTTGTATAACCAGAATACATTCTGTCATATTTCATTTCACTACATTCACTACTACTCACATTCCAAGTTAACAAAACTCAGAAAAAGACACATGATTTCGAAGGAGTTGTCTAAAAGGTTCAACTCTCCTTTAATCACCGCTGGTATCAGAGCTTGATGGCTGTATCTGCCTTCACCTCGTGTCCGTAGGTGAGTCAGGTTTCAGGATTTCTCCTTTTGTACTTCAATGATATCTCTAGCCTTTATTTTGCTGGTTACTCGACTGCACCGACAGCGTTCAGCCACTCAAACACAAAGTTACACACTGATCAGTACAGAAACAGACAAAGCTACAGTTAGGTGTTTCTAAGTCGCTCTGGAGGGGAGCGCTGGCTACAGTAACTGACAACCATACGGACGTCAAATGTGCTTTTATTCTTGTTTGTTAAATGATTCATTTCTATGCTACAGAGAAAGAAGTTAAAATTAAAGGACTATACCAGCGTTTTCAGGAGTTTAGTCCATTGCTCACCAGTATCACCATCATTTGGAAGCTGTGTTCAGTGCACATCAGAAGTCACCTGGAGCTCCAGAAACTGTTCAAATGGTCTCACAATGAAGCCTGTTTGCTTAGACAAGAATAATAAATTAAATCTAACATTACTGTTGACTAAGTTGATTTAAATGTGTGACAGCCTCTTTCATTATTGTTTATCCTCGTGCATCTTGCGGATATGTAGAAGATCTGGGTTTCTGGCATCAGCCATGTTGATTATTTACATTTGGCTTTGAAATATCCGACCTCCGGCGTGCATCGAATGCAGCATAAATGTTCCATACCATCTTCTATCTGTGAACCAACAAGTACTGAGGCCAGTGCTTAGGGGAACATTGTGAGATTTTGAGAATAAAACTTAATTATTTTTGAATTACTTCAAGAATTAGGTTCAGTTTGTGCTTTGAAAGCCAATAAAAGTGACCCTGAACTTTTCCTAAAACCACAAAAATACTTTTTGTTTGTGTTTTACTAATTTCCTCATAAACTGACCCTGCAGTCCCAATGACTTCTCACTTTTAGACAGCACTGACTTGTCACTGTTCAGCAGGCGGCCATGATGAATTTGACATTGTTACTCTTGTTATGGTTCAATAGGCCAAACTTTAAAACACTCATATAGTCCAGCAGCTTCACAGTGGCCTTATTCCAGTGTTTCATTATTTTTGAACTTGCACAATGACCACATGTGTGTGAACCCGTTCAATGCACAGGTTAAAATGCTGGAGTGAAGCCACAGTTTTGTGTGTTTTGACTATTCAGAAAATGTGCAGCGTCACAGAAACAAAGCTGTGTTTCATGCAGAGTTAAGACGCGAGTCCATTGCTAACAGGTACTGAGGAGATGAGGAGCTGTCAGGAAGGAGAGTGTTCGGATTGGTGGGTGACTGTGGATTTCCCGCTGACATCTCAGAGCCTCGCTGCCTCTGTCTTCCTACAGCTGGGTCCTCTAGAAGGTCAGCACTGAAACGGGGAGGACAGTCACTCACAACGGCAGGTCGGCAGGATCAGTTTGGTTTCAGCTTCATCCGGTGGGAGTCGCATGCAGGGCAGCACAGACACAGAGGAGGAGGAGGAGGAGGACATGCAGACCTGCATCACTTACAGTCAACCTCCAGGATGGCTCTGACAGTCCGTGTGAGCTCCTTCGCCTCCTGGGCCAGAGTGGCAGCCGTCCAAGGACTCTTCTTATAGCGAGGGAGGCCTTGAGACGACGCCCCGACTTTTACATCTCCAGAGCTGCAAACAGAGAGGAGCGTGAGTCAACCAACAGCCACAGAGGGAGCCATCGTGGCGGTCCCCAGACCCCCACACCTTCATGGCTGTGATGCATGTAAACTATAAATATTGACCAGCTCTATAACAGTAACCTCTTAGTTACAGATCATTTCCAATTCTAGCTTCCTTCTAATCTGAACATGTGGCTTCTTTAACATGATTAACTGAGGTTATTAGGCACTCAATAATGGAATAATAGGTTTAAAATATGATGAAACTTTCATTCTCACTCATGCACTGAACATCAGCACATAAGGGAATTTTTGGAAGATGACTGATCTGTTCTCACCTGCTTCAAATGTTATTGCCCCATTAAACGGCTGTTATCAGTTTGTCATCAGGACCATAGATGTGGGTTAGTAGGACGGGCCTTTCCCTACCTCCTAGTCAGCTGAGATCATATGCTGGACCTTCATCCTCATGTTACCGTTAGAAACACAGGATGTAGCAGGTTTGTTCTCGTCTCACGTTTGCTAAAGCAGGTGATCTCTGTGTCACAGAAATGTTCTGTTAAATGACATTTACTGGGCCATCACCACAGTCACTTTGGTCTTGTGTCTTTCCAAATGAATTACACATGAAATTCATCGTTTTCACTACAGGTACCATCCTGTCATCCTGCTTAATGCTGTTAAGAAGTGACTCAAGCACTCGTCTCTGCAGCGAAAGCTTTAAATAACACCCCTGAAGCCGCTCGCTGATGAATAAACTCACACCTCCAGTTGTTCGAGTGATGGAGTGAGCTGAAAATTGGCCACGTCGCCATGGTTGCAGCTGTTATTCACAGCGCTCACTTCGCTCCCGTCAGTAAACATATACTGGATGAATGATGCCTTAATGGCCGGCAGGATTTTGTAGGTTATCATTTGTTTCTGGAAACAAAGCTTCACGCCTTTTCACAGCCTCTAAACTTATTACGTGCACAATGAAATTTCCTGCTCCTGCTCTCCTGGGGGAGTTTTTCTTTTCTTTATTGGAGAGCTCAAGCCGGCCTGACTAAAGGGTTTAATGAGACTGATGTTCAGAATTATAAAAACTTAATTACCTGGGAGTGAGTGGGGAGCACAGAGCCATTTATTTCTAACAAAGAGGAACGACCTGCTCGTCTGAGCAGCCGATGTTTCAGCTTACGAGTGGCCTAGAAATGGACGGACAGGTGAAGAAAAAGAACAAACACGAGCAGGGGGTCCCGCAGTTATGAAAGACGAGTGGAGGTGTCCCACTGACCTGGACTGAAATAAAAGGACGCCAGGCAGGAGGTGTCATAGCCGAGTGACTCAATAACATGACCGATTGACCTGATTTACAGAAGAAGACTTACACAACCAGCCCGAAGGTGCTGATAACCCGATTCTGACAGACGAGGAGGCGACGTCGCGACTAAATTTAATTAAAAGTAAAATACTGAAGTATCCAAAAGGAAACTTTGCTGATGAGTGAAGGAGAAAACATCCTTATCCTCAAATTCATATCTGATGAAGGAAGGAACAGAAGAGAAGGAAAGACAGGAACAATGTGAGGAGTCAAGAGAGTAATGAGGTAATGAAGTTCCAGAAAAAGGAAATGACAGAAGGAAAAACAAGCAAATAAAAAATAAAATGGAAAAAAAGGAGGGAGTGAAGGACAGAGGGAGGTAGAGGTATGAGGAAAGGAAATAGGAAGGGAGTAAGAAAGAAGAAAAAGTAAAGAAAGAAAAAATAAAAAGACAAGGATGCAACAAAAGACAAAAGAAAAAACACAAAAAATGACAAATGAAATATACAGTATGAGAACAAAGGACAAAAAGAGGGAAAAGGAGACAGGAAGGGAACAAAAATGAAGAAGGGAAGGATATAGTGAAGGGATCAAAAGGCAAAGAACAAAGAAAGGTAAGATCTGAGGGAAGGAAAGGGGAGGCAAGAAAAGGAGGAAAGGAAAGACAAGCAGTATCAGCACTAGAAGAAAGAAAAGATGGAAATAAAACCAAAGAGCAAAAGTCTCCAGAAGAAGATGCCGCATTTCTTCTTCTGTGGTGTCTTTGCTGATGAGGTCTGACCCTGTGTAGGTCAAGGTGCTCGGAAACACCAGGCAGCTCGCTGCAGGCAGTCGTTAACAGGAGCTAACTGCTGTCCTACCTGGGCTGAAGTGGGCCAAGCTGGACCGCTCAGTGTGTGAGCGTAGCCTGGACTAATTTGGCTCTGCTCTCTGCAGGGTCTCTCATTATGTGACTCTGACAAAGGGACTGGAGAACTTACACAAGGCACATTGTACAACACACACTGTTACATGCAGGTGTCAGACATGTCGGTGAATCATTAAAAGCTGTTTTTCATGCCGCAGGCTGCAGGAGAAAGGAGCCAAATATTACTTATTCTAAAAAAGATCCTATAATGTAAGCAAAACTAAATTATTGGTTCAATGTACAGGTGGTGATAAACAGGTGGATTATAGAGTGATTCAGCCAGTCCTCATTGTGTTTGTATCATTGTGAGCACCACACTGAACATGAGCGAGAGAAAGAGCAGAAGAAGAAGAAGAGTCGTGTGAGGAGACGAGGAAGAAAATGTGGTGGAGGTAAAGACGACAGGATCATCTCCCAGCACCCGACGTTCCTGAGATGTTAATAACAAGTTTAAAATCCACGGGGCCGGAGTCGACCTGCCTGGACGCAGAGAGATTAAAAGTTTGACTAGTGGAAAAAGAACTGAAGAAAAGTTGAAGAAAGGAACAAGCTGAGCTCCAAGACCCAAGTCCAGCAGTGTCCAGAACCAAGAACGGATGAGAAGAAACTCTGAGTCCTGATCTTAATCCACCTGGAAAGAGCTGAAACCTGAGAGAACTGCAGCAGTTTGATGATTTTTTCATTTGTTGTATAATTTAAAATAATATGTTTCAAAAGAGAACCTAAGAATTACACACACACACACACACACACCTGTAGCTCTTTGTTGGTCCATGGCCTTCAAGCAGGAACTCCTGAACACTCTGCAAAAACAGAAATGAAACCAACAACTAAATATGACTGAAGATCTTTGTTTTCTTCTTTCATTGCTTTGGGAAAATTAGAATCCAGCTGAACTGAGGATGATACATAAATGAGATCTGTCCTTTCAGTTCAAGTATAAATAATGTTTCTGATTCTTCATTCTTTATAAAAAAGCACAAACATTTCTCATGTTCTGTCTGCACATGTGTGTGCAGAATAAAAGGGTAGGGTTAGGGGTAGGAGCTGGGTTAATTCTGGTTTGACAGTTTACCTCCACAAAACTCAGCAGTTTTGCTGTTGACATCTCAAAGCCCTTTTTGGCTGCTTCGCTCTTCCGTAGCTGACACTCCAGGACAGCCACTCTCTTCTTCAGCTCCTCCGTCTCCTCCTGACGTCAAAACAGAACAAAGGAAACATCTCATTCTGTCAATAAACACAATTCTTCTCTGTGCACCAGTTACACAACCCATCAACCAGCATATACTGAATTGTTGGTCCTTTGTGTTGACCTGTTCACCACATTTACACGCTGCTCAGGAGGTCTCATTAAATCGGCAGTGTTGTCCACTGTGCCTGGTAGAGAAGATGTGACGTTACATCACAACAACAAAAACAAGGTTTTAATGCAGTTGCTTGGAGCATGAAAACCAACACGACTACATGAAATGGTCACTGTGTCAAATTAGACCTTAATCGAGTCATAAATTCTTACCGTGACTTGGCTGAGAGATACGACAAACTACACGTTGGTGTCAGGGACGAACTTCATGTAACATTATACCTTTATTTTCATCTATACAGGTGTTCTACTTTCTAAGAGGAGTGATGTGCAGCTTAATGCTAACAGCAGCAGACAAGGTGCTGCCCAGATCCAAGTCCTTGCTCAACATGTACATTTGCATCGTCGTATTTGTGATACAGCATCATCTCTTCATTCAGATGGGCAGAAAATGAAACAGATTTTTTCTTGCGCCTGTGCAGTAATTGTCGTGCAGAGGTTGGCAGCAGGACTCATTCTTCAACAGATGTCATGTGCGTTTACTACTGTAGCCTGTATCGCCGCCTTCTGAAAGGAGCTTGATCGCCTCCATAGGAACATATGAGCGCTGTATGAGCGTAGAAGAAAACGTTCATACAACCATCATACAGCGTAAACCTACCAGCTTTTTCTGGGGTTTTGTTTTTCATTCTTGCAAACTGATGAAGTGTGTGAGCTTAAAGAAAAGACAAAGCCTGAACAAAGTCAGCTTTGGTTGGACCACATAGCGTCTCTGTGTCCTGTTGGTCACCTTATTGGTCAGCACTGGCTGCTCCACACTCTGAGTCTTCAGCTCTGCAATCTCAGCCTCCAGCAGGTGGATAACCTCCTCATAGTCCATCTCCATCCCCCGGGCCTGCTTCTGGGCTGCCTCGGCCAGCTGGACCTGAGTCCTCAAAGCCTGACTCTCCTCTGCTCCGACTTTTACTTCCTGCCAGGAGTTTACAGAGGAAAAAGGAAAGTGAGAGAGGACAGAGGAGGAAAAGAAATGTTCATCATCAGAGCTCAACAGATTATTGTGCAGAGTGTGAGCAGGGCCTCAGTGATGTGTTAAGGGCCCTTTCAAAGTATTTCACAATGCTGGAGTCTTTGAATTCTTGGTGTCAGGGTGGGTTAGTGAGATGAACCTCTTTGCTTTGGCCTCAGGGACTTTTCTCTGAATTAGCAGGCTATGCAGTTGTTTCCCAGCGGGACTCACCCAGACCTGTCACCGCTCAGCATATTTCTGCCTGTGATAAGGTCACCAACATTTGGAAACTGCATCTTGTAGTGTTAATGTAGCATGTTTGTACCACAGAAGAGACTGAATTCACATTTATATTGTTCTTTCTAATGTTACAGGCCACGGTCAGACCCAGTAATGACCCACATATCAACTGCACACTACTTGTGAAGAGGCCAGTGATAGAGGCCACACCTGATGCACTCCGACCTCCACCTAGTGATGATTTTCTTGCTCTATAACTATGTCACCAACTTTCTCCTTTGCTTTTGTCATGATTACCACAACTGCTGAAAAGTTGCTGAACTATAACATGTCTGTGGTGTCTCTTCTTTGTCCAGCACCGCATCCATCGAGGCTCCAGTTCATCTCCAGTCTGCGTGTGAGGCCAGGACACAAAACCAGCCTGCAAGTTACATAACTCTCAGGGTGGTGAAACAGACACCTGCAACAATTAGTCACTTTGATCCCTCTTGACTGGGAAGCAACCACTCCCAGTACTGTTGGCACACTGGCAGGGAGTAACTCAACCCACCCCAGCACTGAAAAAAACACTGCAGCTTCTGCAGCTGTGCTCCCACACAGTAAAGTGACCCTCAGTGGAAATTAAAGATAATGTTTTACAAGCCAGGAGGAAACAGTGAAGGAGAATGACTCTCTGCTTTTACACCACTGAACGCTGCAAGTGGGCTCAACAACTTAGCTCTAATGAAGGGAAATCTTTGTGCTGCATTATGCAGTGGTATTGTAGACAACAGTTTGATGTGGAAGAACTCGACTGGTCAGCACAGACTCCTGAACTCAGTCTCATGCAAAACCTTTAGGATGAACTGAAACAGTTAAATCTCTGCAGCAGCGTCTGTTGGGAAACACCAGTAAACATGGAGTCACAATCAACTATCAGCCACAGCATTAAAACAATCATCTGATGGTCTGTGGCTATGTAGCTTCATATTCAGCAAGCTGTGGTGTTCGACATACAGTAGTATGTCAAGTTCATGTTAGGTTCAGGTTCAAGTCTTTCATTTGCCATCTCTACATACTCTACGTGTGTCAGAGGTTTGACAAAGTATTGTTCCTCAAGGACAATTCAGTTCTCAAGGATCCTGAAGGACGGAACAACAAATCAAAGATGCTGATATTTGCTGATATGCTGAGATGCTGATATTTTATAATGTGGTCCAACCAGGAGAGTTTTATGTCCACCCAAGAGCTGAAGGCAGAGACACCCAGAATAGTCTGCCCCCACTTCACCACTCTGTAAGTTCTCAGAATAAAATACATTTGAACATTTACATTTTCAATCTGCTGATGAAGATCATGTGTGATAGCTCCAGATCCTGTGGTGAGATTGTTCTGTCTACTTCAAAATGTCTAAATATTTCCTCTAAAACAGCACATTTAAAGGAGCGAGCAGTTCTGCTGGACGTGTGAATCCTTGAGTGCTTCCTATTTCTAGTCTCACGCCCACACGTTTGTAGTATCTTTGTGATCATCACCTTACTCCACCCTCAACCATCACATCTACATGTCTAAATGTCCAGTACTACTGCAAACCTAAACCTGATTCTAACCTGACCTCTAAGACCAAGACTGAACCCCCAAACAGCCATTTGAAGGTGTGAGGACTGGACAAAATGTCACAGTCTAAAACTTGAGCTGGTTCTCACAGAGACACACACTCGGTCACACACTGGGGGGGCGAGCAGACTGGAGTGATCCTGGCAGTCTCAGCTCTCCTCCTGTGGTGCTGTCTTATGTAGTGAGAGCTAACAGGACATACATGAGGCACACGCAAGACGTGTCTGTTTCTGAGTATCACTCGGACACGCTGTGGACACAGACACACACACACACACACAGAGGTAGTGAGAGCAGTCCATCTGTTACTTTCACGCTTCTCAGCAGGGCAAAATACAACTCTAAAAATGGTGCAAATCAGGAGAAAAAGGCTGAAAAAGACCAGGAGTGTGTGTCTTTATGTGGTGTAGACAAATTTTGATTTGCAGCTGCTCCTCACTTTCTGACACAGATTTCAGAAGTTGGTTGATTGTTACCTCGTGCAGAAAGTCTGGAGAACCAAGCATCAATTTAGCCCTTTTCAACCAACACAAACTAGGTGCTAGTTCTGAGCTGATGCTAGTGCCAGTTTGGAGCTGGTTCAACTTGCAAACCTAAGAACCAGTTTGCTTTTCCACAGGCTTGAGAGCCACCGTAGAACCATGTCATTAGATCACCCTGTATAGATCTCGGCTTTCCCAGCAAAGCTAACGCTGTGTTCACATCAAGGATGGAACAGTCCCATAGAAATGATTCAGGAGCACAGTCCCAGATGGTTGTTACTGTTGTTGCTACTGAATTAGCCTAACTTAGCTAAATGTCGCTTTGGAACCAGTTTTTCTGCTTTGAAATTAGGAACCTGGACCCGAACCAGTTTTGGTAGACAAGGGGTACTTACAGACCGACCGGTCTTGGACCAGGATCAATTGACTGAAAGTGACTGTGGGTTAATTTACTAACTCCAGATACTTTTTTACAGAAAGAATGAAAATCTCAGGCTTTTGCGTCACGTTCTGCCACTGAAGCCAGATTCTGAGCATCTTTGTCTCCAGAGGAGACTGTATAAGCTGAAAAGTCAGTTTGTGAATTTGAGTTATGCTATTGCATTTTAATCACTACATTATTACTTACACTGTTCTTTTAGATTTAACAGGACAAGGTACCATACATCAATATCCTGTATGCTAATCTTCAGTCGCAGTGTGAGTACACAGTCAGTGTTAAAACTGTCTCTGTGGGTGACTTTAAGTGGAGGAGTATGTGCACACAGTGTGCAGATGAAGTGTGATTGTGTGGCTGGACTTGTCTGGTTGGGTAACTAATGGATCCCAGCGTGAGCTGTCTTCCCTCCAGCTGTGGCCTCGGGGGGCCTGAGAGGCCCTGAGAGGTCCTGAGAGGCCCCCTGTCTTGAAGCCTGACCTCCAGCTCTAATGAGGGATCATGTCAACCGCCTCTTCTCTGCCACTCACCCTGCAGCTCTCCAGAAAAGGCAAGCTAATGAAAGAAAAACCCTCACTGTGCACAAGCTGTAGAGCCTGGCAGCAAGAGGCGGAACAAAAGAGCAGCGGCTGGTCCTGTTTCCATCCTGACCCTGCAGTCTGAGTCTGGATCAAAGGGTTTCCTGCTCCCATCTCACTGAGAGATGGTGCTCACTTTTTCATTTATGGCAGCTTCTGCCTTTATTTTTGGCTGTTACGTAATAAAAATGTGATGTCTCCATCTGTAAGCTGCTGATTTCACTGAAAGCCTCAGTGGTGCTGGTAAATGCCACCCTCACAGAGAAGAATATTAAATGCACTTTAGGTTATTCAGGAGTGTGCATTAGGCCTCAACGACTTTTGACTAAAAGCATCTTAAAACTGAGGGCTTATCCACACACTTTACAGTATCTTACAGTTAAAAAGGATGGAAAAACTGCTCCTACTTTTTTTCTTTGTTTCTTTGTCATTTGTAAAACTGCATCATTATGCATCAAAGCCAACAGACCACAGAGAAAAGACAAAACATCTTTGGCATCAACAAATCTGCAATTTGCTATTTACTAATTCGATGTTGCAGTGTAGCTGTAGGACCATGATCTGTGACTGGCTCGACTCACATTCAAAGAGTTAAGGCCTTGACATTATTGTTGGGTTTGGTACAGTACAACTACAGTACAGTTCAACTTCAGGTTTCAACTTTTAACCAACAGCAGCTTTAAAGTCACTGGTAACATCAGCTTCTCAAGTTTTATTTGTTTTTATGTCTTGACTTCTGTTTGCCAGGTCAGCAGTCCAGAACCGGGTCGACACCAATGCCCCTTGTTATTCTTAATGTCTTTCTGTCATGGTCATGTCCTAGTCTTGTGCCTTTCTGTTGTGTCTTTGTTCCTCCCTCACCTCTCTCCACTCTCACTCCCTGATTGTCTTCAGCTGCACCTCATTTCTAATTAGTCCCTTCACTATTTATGTCCTGCACTCTTCACTTTCCTTTATCAGTTCATCCTGCCATTCACCCCTTGCTCATGTCCTTTATCATTTTCGTAAGTTGGTTTGGGTTCAGTTTCTGTTCTTTCTCTCCCTCCCTCCCTCCCTCCCTCCATGTTCTCTCCTGGCTTCCATTTCACGCTTCCATCCCATTCTAGTGTTTAGTTCCTTCCTTCACTTTTCATCCTCCCTGCATTCTAGTGTTTATTTTAGTCTTCTGGTTTTTGCCTCCTCTCGGAGTGATTCTCTGTTCAACATTGTTTTCTGTTATGTGCGGAGTTTTCTATTAAAGTTTCTTTGTTTGAACCCTCTCCTGTCCTGGTCTGCTTTTGGGTCCACCATTTAGAAACCTCAAACCTTTTTGTTCTGTGTGCACAATGATAGTTTTGCCTTTAATGAGAGGTTTTAGTTTGAGATATTTTCAAACATCCATCTGAAAATCAATTGTGCCACCAGTCAGTCTAAGCTTGAGCATGTAACCATAACCTTTCCCTAACCTTAATCATACCATGGTTAACATCAGCAGATGTTGTAGAAAGCTTATGTATGTTTTTAAAGCTGATCTTAGTTGCTTTCAGTCTGAATTCTCACTTTGGCTCCATCACCATGTGCATATGTCTATAAATTGTGAACAGTTCCACTGAGGAGTTAAACTATTTCATTTAAATTCTATTGAAGAGGTAGACTTATGCAGTTCTATGAAAAGATTTAAACTAATCCTAAACCAATGGAGAACACAGTCCCAGTGGCTGTAGTTTGAAATCCAAACTGATAAAAGTAAATCTCTGAAAAGCTGCTGAAGAGGAGGCAGCAGATTTGTGCATTACCGACTTTTGCAGCCGTTGCTGCTGTTTGCAGGACACAACGGTCAGTACACGATGTACCTGAAGGCAAAATAAAAGCCTGAACCTGAAGTGAATCTGTCATATCGCAGAGAGGATGTGGTCAAGTCTAAATGTAGATATCGATGGGTTTATGCAACAGAATAAAAGTTGAGAAGCAAGAGAGAGAGTGGGAGCCGGAGAGGCTAAGACCCCTCAGCTATGAATCACAACAAATAAATACAGGGAGGAACTATTTTAGAGACCAGAGAAGATTCAGTGCTGGCCTTACTCTCCTCCCACTGTAAACCTGCTGCTGTGCGAGTCCGCCTCAACCTCCTACGTGCACACTCTCACACACACACACACCATGAGCTCAGGCACTATCCACCAGTGGTCCTCCCTGTCATTACACACCCACCCACAGTGGGCTAGTGAACCAATAGCAGGCCACAGTCTGCACTGGCAGCCACGGCGTGTACGCTCGGTGCAGGGCCAAAGTTTAAAGGAGTCACTCTGTTGCTTTATTTAAATACAGATACATACAAATAGCTGAGGGTGTTAGACGCTTGCTCTGAAGTTTTCAGGTTGTCTGTTCCATCCTTGGTGAATTTTGAAGAACCAGCAACCAAGATAAGACTTAAAGACTCTAAGAGATGGAGCTCACATGTCTCTGTGTAAATAATTTAGTTAGAAGTGTTAGAAGACCGCCTGGAGGTTCTGAGGATGTGTTTGATAAGTCCAACGTTTAAAGCAAAGACGGAAAATGCTCAGAGAGAGAATTCATTCATTTACATTTAGTTATTTGTCAGATGCTTTTATATGTGAGGCACCAAACAGCAACAAATCTGAAGCATGTAAATGGTGTGTGTGTGTGTGTGTGTGTGTGTGTGTAGAGCTCCACCTGCTGATCTGTTTTTAAAAAAGCAGGAGCCCACACACTCCCAACCACCGGAAGCCACATGTAGAACCACAACAGAGAAACTACAGACTCACAACACTGACTAACATGAGTTAACACTTCATGAATTTTGTTGTGAACTTCACAAATTTCTTATTTCTGCAGGAGATATGAACAATTCTCTTAGTCTGAGTCTTTGCCATGAGATTTGTTCATTCTCTTGTTCTGTTGGTTGGTTAAATCTATAGAAAAACTTTGATTAGTTAATTTACTACACCACTTCATAAGGTCCACCTACATACTGTGAAATACTGTACAGGTTAAAAATTCATGCTCATGAAGTTGATCGTGTTTCTGTTGATGTTGTTGGAAATTCAATTATATGTTTATTCCTGACATCATAGTTACATGTGCTGTGACACTCTGTGGTTCAAAGTAACTAAACGCAGTCTTTTTTGTTTGGTTTTTTAGGGATCAGTGTCTTTTTCAGGGACACTTTGACATATGACCAGGAGGAGACAGGCCTCGATCCGCTCACCCTAGAGTCAATGGGCAACCACTCTACCAACTAATTGCATCTACCAAAGTAAAATACTTATGTACAGCCTTAAGCTACTTGTTCCTAACTTCATGCTAATATACTAAAAGCAACCTACCACTGGTTTGTGCTGCATTATACTATCTGCATTAGATAAAGGGGCATTTTGAATGTTTTGTCCTTTATATTTGCTGCAGTAACACCGTGACTACGACCTCAGTAATACAACAGATAAAAAATAAGACTTCATGGCTGTATCACACTGCATCCTACTGTACAGGTGTACCTAATAAAGTGCCAACAGACAGATCAGTGGCACACACAGGTACTACCACATGTACCTGCAACAGGTATGACTCACCTGTTTGATCTTGTTGAGTTCCTCCTCCATCTGATGGTGAACTCCCTGAGACTCGACGAGCTGCTCCTGAGGAGAAGACACACACACACACACACACACAATCAGACAGGAAAAAGGTTTGAAAGGTGAAAATTTTGAGACTCAACATCCTGAAATAGACTTTTCTCAGACTGAAGCAGGCAGAAGTGATTTTACCTGCAGCCTCTTGATCTCCCTCAGAGCCTCGATGTGCTCCTTCCTCAGCCTCTCCATCTCCTCCAGGTCGTCCGAGTCTGATAGTGACTAAACATTAGCATCACATGACAAATTACCCTCAATATTGTGTCTGTTGTAAGGTAAAAATCCAAAACAAATCATTAAAAAAATCCCCGTTATATCTCATTTCACTTTCTCAAAACTGATTCTTAGACTTCTTATTTATAATATTGTTTGCAGAATGACAGTGTATGACGTTGTTTCTATTGCTCGTTGCTCTCAGGCTGTGATTGATTATTGCTCTGTTGCTGTGTAACCGCGCCACTGTAGAAAATCTTTACACACTGCTGAAAGGATGGTTCACGTGTCCCGTCCACTGACAGCGTGAGCAGACTGAAGCTGGAGCGCCCACGTCATTAATGACCACACATAAGATCATTTCCTGCCACATGCTTCATGCAGTTGAGCCGGATAAATTTGTTTTTTATAAAGTCCTGGTTGTGATGTTTGAGGGTTTTATTTTCCTGCAGGAGTCACATTAGGAATCATGTTCCACCACTTCCCTTCTTGCATTTCTAAGACAAACGTTATTTTATGATATCCCTGTGAAAGTCAGACATTCTGAATCATTTCTTCCACTCCACCATATTGTACAGACTGCAGACGCAGTGTAACGGTGCTGACTCAGTAAGGTATAAAAGGGTGGAGTCTAAAGCAGGGAGAGAAAGCATGTAGGTATGTAAGCTATGGCCTGTTGGTGTGAATGATGGGTCAGAACATCATTTAGCATGATCATACTGGGAGGGTTCAACCCACTTTTGGCACATTATCTGTATTGGTAACTAGGGAGAGTCAGTCTGCATCGTGGTCTCTGGATAAATGGGGGACAGATCATCAGGATCAATGCACCCAGCTCTGCATTATCAGTCCTTAATGTGAGTTTATCTCAGTAACACCACATATGTGTTAGTGCATACGTACTCTGATGTAGATGGAAGCTGTCATTTTGGAATGGAAAAGTCACATAGACTGGATTTAGTTTAGACTCAGACCTCACAGGTCTCAGATCAGGAAAGTAGTTAAATGAAACATATTTTATGCCACTAACAAACCACCTGCTGTTGTTGAGGTATAATAATTTCACACAGGCTGCTGAGGTTTATCAGCCAGCTGCAGTGCTGCAGCATCGTCTTACCCGCGGGTTGGTGGGTGACTCCAACAAACTGGACAGATCATCAGATGTAAATCTTGACGACCCCGGCTGGGTGGAGGCCAATTCCTCCAGCTGAGGCTTGAACAGCTCCCTGATCAGACTCTCAAAATCTGCCAACGCACACAGATACACTGAGTCTTTATTTGCCTGGTTTGTTTTTAAAGGTATAACATCTGCTTTGTTCTGTCACAAACGATTAGATATTGATATACCTCAACATAAAGAAATTATTTACAGTACTACGAATTAAGTTAATGGGGAAAACAAAAGGCTGAGAACCTGTTATTTTAATATGTTATATTACATATAACACAAAAGACTGAAGAGACACAGCTCAACTGAAGAAGTTAATTTAAATTTTAAATCATACTGAAAGAAACAGTTTTTGTACCTTACCTGTGAAGGCCACTGTCCCAGCTGGATCAGCTTGTAGTCTGGACCTGAGCGCCTGCCGCTGAGCCTCTGTGGGCTTCAGACCAATCAGATCCAGAGCCTGAACACATACACGCGCACACACAGATCAATACACACACAGCTGACACAAACACTGAAAAACAGTCACATTCATACGGTCACTAACCATAAAAACATAAGCTGATATTCAGGACGTGTTTTAATCTCATTTTATTATTATCAGCAGCCAGAGAACATCCCCAACCTCGGCAGGAGCAGGTCATCTATTCATCATCATATTTGAACATATAAATATCAACAGAGGTGGAAAGATATTTGCAGCAGATGCATGTGAATCTATCCTGACAAAGGACTGAAACATACAGTGTAAGATCAGCTAACCTGGTGATAAGGAAAGACTTTGGCTGCTTATTCATATGAGACATAAATCTGAATGCAGCACACACACACCGACCTGCTCCAACCGCTCCAGTCTGAGGCGACAGCTGGTGCTCAGGGAGCTTTTCCTCTGAGGGAGCTGACTGCTGCCACAATCTGGAAACAGGGAGAAAAACTGATTTAAAGTGTTTAACCGCCTTCATGTGCATCAGTAGGGTCACATCAGCATCATAACATAATCAGGTGTGTGCTCGTATTGGTAAGTAAGTAAACAGTTATTAATGTGGATCACAAGCAAAATCTCCACCTTCTGCAGTCCAGCGTAACGACGATGGACCTGCATGAGTTGCTCATGTCACCACCTCTGTGTGTTTGGAACGTGAACTGTGTGACTGTGCATGAATGAAGCCGCTGATGTCAGTTTAGTGTTGTGCACACACACTAAGCTCAGTGGTAACCTGGTTTTCACTCTGCACGTAAAATTAGAAGATCAGAATTATTCCACTTGGCCTCCAAACTGAGGCGTGACTACATGTGCTACTTTCCACATCAAGGTGTCTGCTGTGGTAGCTGTGACCAGACGTGGACTGTCTGGTGCATCAGTGCACACTGAGGCTCGTTTCACTCATAGAACACATGTATTGGTTATTACTGTTGTTATTATTATAGATTATTTTCTGCCTTTAACATCTTTCCTCTGTTGTGGAGCCACATTTCAGTCAGACCAAAAAAATAATCCACATGAATGAACATACGGAGGAACATTTCAGGATTCCTCTCACACACACACACACACACACACAGATGGGACGATGCTCACACCCTTTCGACCAATCGTAGACCAGACCTCCCGCCTGCCTCACTTCCTCCTCTGACAGGCAGCCAACCACACGCCATCTGTCCCTCATTCTGCCTCCTCCCTCTGCTGATAAAATCACAAGTGTTGCCCTCACAGTGTACAGCAGATCTACACATCTTTTAAAAACCTTCTTTCCAGAGTTGTTGTTAAGCTGTGTAATATCAGGACACAGCAGAAACAAAGCAGATAAAATATTGTCAATAAGGGTACATTTCCTTCTCCTGTGTTCTTCTGCAGCGATTGGAGAACTCAACTCAGCTTATGTTCACAGAAAAGGATTAAAACGCACGTTCATTTTCATTTTCTCTTGCTAATTTTCTGCATCTTTGGTTAAAAGTAACTATGAATAATGTTTCTCATAATCTGCAGCAGACACACACTTAACTTCACCATTTGTGGATGTAACACACATACAGATATACTCATTATTATAGATCCATACCAGACTGTGGATCCGTGATGCTGTTGCTCTGTGGGGGGGGCGAGACGTGTGTCTGCTCTGTTCTGGCCGGAGACACTCGCACCTACAAACATTAACACATTACAGGGGGTGTAAAGTTACCCCTCGTTGTTGTGTCCTGCTTCAGGGTTTAAGGATTTAAAGACAAAACCAGTGAAGCCTCGTTGTCCCTGAATCTCGTACCTGGCTGACGTTGACTGCTGGCAGGGTCTCACTGGCGGGGTTTCGGCTGGAGGTGATCTTGGTGACCACGGCCGGCTGTGGAGGCACGGTGCTGAGTGCTGAGGGCCTTGTCTGGGGTCCACCTCCACCCTGGAGGGAGATGGGGCTGTGAGGCCCGCTGCTGGAGCTGGAGGATGACCTCCGCCTGATGAAGGCAATTTCCACTGTGGGGTCTGGTCTGAAACAAGATGAGTAGGATTTATGTGATGAATGAGTTTTTTAACTTTGTATAACTGCAGACAGAAAACAACAACAACAAAAAATCGATTCTGCACTTAAATCTCTAAACTGACCCAGTAAAATGTGAATGAGCTACTTTAAATTCATTAATTAATAAATCTGAAACTATAAATTCCATAAACCTACATATAAACTAATTTATCTTTTTTGTGTACTAAGCTCAAAGGTTTTGTCAAAGGCTGGAAAATACCTCATTGTGGACTGATGCATCCTGGATTAGATTAGTAAATAACCAAGAGTTACTCAATCACAGACAGTTTACAAAGAGTTATTAGTGTCTTTATTTTTGGAGCTAAACTTCCTCGCTGTCATTTGATTCATTTCTGTCTCCAGGCGTGTTGGACCTGAGTTTGGTGCGTGTCAGGATGCTCCTGGCCTCCTCGTATGTCACTCCGATCAGAGACTCTTTGTTGATGGACACTAGCTGGTCCCCGACCTGCAGCCTGCCGTCCTGACACAGCACAAACACACAGACACATCCTGCTGTTCAGTGGGCAGAGGTGGTGAGTAACTAAGTACATTTACTTAATTACTGTAATTCATGGTACTTTACTGGAGTATTTCCATTTTTGATTTACAGCTTTAGTTACTAGTTACTTTTTGAATCGACCGACTATGCATTGCGTGTTTTTTAATGGATGCTGACCTTGTGGCAGTCGCCCCCAGGCACTATTTCCTGAATGAACACCATTGGTCCTTCAGCACGGTTGGCTCCGCCCTTGATGATGAGCCCGAGGCCTGTTCCCTTGGCAACGCATATCAACTGAATTACACTGTCACTGAGGGGAGAGATGTAGGGAGGGAGGACGACACTAAGCATGATTAAAAAGCACAGAGACGCTCACAGTCGGGGGGGGGGGGGGGGGGGGGGGGGGGGGG
>JAUMHL010000012.1:19641022-19659632 GCA_032362345.1 Sandelia bainsii | reverse complement strand
CGCCTCCGTCCTCCTCCTCCTCCTCCTTTCTCGCTCTCTCTGGTTCCTACTCTCCTCTGTGAAATTGCTGAAGATACTTTTCACTATTTTTAGTTGTTGCTGATGTTCCCATCCTGCAGAATCACACGTTTATGTAACCACCTCCCAAAAAGGACTAAAATAACCTTTGGAAAAAAAAGTCATTTCATGTACAGTGCAGGGAAAATCACAAATTTAACCTGTTTCCAGTTTTCATGTCATTTCATTTTAGTGTTTTTTGAAGTTTGCAGAAGTAGGAAAGGATCCAGGAATGTTGGATGTAAACCGACATGAAGCTGTGAATGTACAGTTTTCTAAATCCTGATAAAACTCATGGTTTGTTCTCTTTTCCTGTCACGGCTGTAACAGAATTCAGTAGCTGCAGTTTCAGATGCAGACAGGTTGAAGTGTGTCACTGGGATAATTAAAAACTTTTGTAGTATTTTCTTTGTTTGTAACAAAACTCCATGAAACACATTTAATACAGATACAGAACAGTTTATTCTAATTGATTGTTAATTTTATGAACAAACTGTCCTGCAGAACCTGTGAATCTACCAGGACAAAGAAAAGTTATTTCAGTAAAGGTGAAATCTGCTGCTTCCTACCTGAAGGTGTGCGAGGGCGTGTGCACAGTGTAGGGGGGGTGGCTGTGGGTGTAGGCGGTGACCCCCTCTTTAGGACTGAGGAGCTGGGGGCTCTCTGATCTGGAGGAGGAGGAGGAGGAGGCCGTGTCTGTCAGTTTCCCTGAACAGGAAGCAGAGAAGGAGCAGAAGTGGGGGAGGATGGGCCGAAGAGTCGGGGATGGGGGGGGGGGGGGTGTTACACACAAATGAGAACAAGTGTTTGATCAGATCTGTTTCTAATATTAGTGATCATAAGGATTCAGCACTGCAGCATCGAATGATGATGTCAGAAGGTGTTGGACAGAAAGAGACGGACAGCTGGAGAACGGTGTTTTAGAGAGAGAGGAGTTTTTAAAAACAAAGATGTAGATGCAGCATAAGGAAGGCGTTCTTAAAAAGCTGCAAATCTTTTTTATGGTTGTCACGTCTTTGATGAGGAGGGGAGTTGTCAGGGTTAAGTTCAGAGTCATGGTTGCAATAATTGACTCATAACTAAAGTAGAAATGTGTGTGTGACTGTGGGTGTTTTACCTGTGGAGAGCTGAGTAGGAAAGATCTGTTCAGAAGCTGCCGTGTTAATGGAGCCATACTTCTCCATCAGTTCAGCAAACTCCCTCCTGAAGGACACACACACACACACACACACACACACAGCAGAGATGTCAGTCCTCTGAAGGACATTTCAGTGATGTTCACTTTCACTATGTGAAGATCTGAGTGTTTGTGCTGAGCTGGATGTTCGGCTGTTCGGAGGAGAGCAGGCAGATCTGTGAGTGTTTGTCTCCCTCACATGGACACAGAGGAAACCTGAGGTCGCTCCCACTATCACTGTCTGATCTGGATTTGATGGGATCTAATCAGGATCTGAACGGCCACTGAGACAAAACATGCTGAGATCACAGGTCGTCTGTCTCAAATTTGCACTCAGTGTTCTGAACTGTGCTCCAGGTATTAGTCAGGTGCTGCAAAGGAAACTAACTAAAGTCAAAAAGGACTAGTTTCACTTCTGACCTGTCCTGAATGGGCTTGTTAGGTGAAACTGTCTGTTTTTATGTGATTAGCTTAAGGCCAAACACTGAGACACACGTTCCAGCTTGTTCGGTGTGTCTGTGATATTGTGCTGCTGATAACACTGATTAGTGAAAACTCAGTAAAAGGCACCAAACCAAAAATGAACCCAAACCAGAGAAAAACAGTGATAAATCATCAGTGAACAGAATCATACAAAATCACAGTGCACATGAAGAAAACAGTTTAGACCCTGCTGAAACCAAATGGAGAACATGTAGTTTGGTCATTTCTGTGTTTATGACTTTTTACTGAGGAACTGTTAAAATACACAGATTACAACACATCTGTGGTTTATTTGATATATCAGGGAAAATCCCTGCAGTCACACAGTGACGCACACGCAGTACATGGTTACACAATGATGCTGCAACACATTGTTTATGTGGTTCATTAAACGGCACATGGGTTTAATAGTAGTTTCTTCAGGAAGTATTTTGGATTTATGAAAACCACAGATCTGCTCTCAGACACTCCTGTGGTTGCTTGTTCTGGTCTTAGTATATTTAGAAGCAGACACTTTCCTTTTCAGCTGGTCTCAGTCTGTTTCACTGCAGCCTAAAGGAACAAAACTATAGCTTCGTTCACATCACAGCGTGGCCCCAAATCTAGTTTTTTTTCTCTTGAAGTGTGAACATTTCATCATATTAGATCTGATCCACTTTCCAACATGATCCTGCTTCATCTTCAGTCTGTGTCTGCTCCTCACATGGAGGACGAACATATCATAACCCAGCAGTGTGTGAGGAAACTCATTTTACTGTCACTCAAATGACGTTATTGTACCAATCCAAATCACATTTCAGTCACATCTGTGCATGTGTGACAGGGACATGGGACCTGGCTAAATGATGGGAGTTGCACAGTAAAGTCTGGGATGTGTTCGAAGGCCAAACGAACAAACACACCAGAGTTCAGCTCAACTAAATCAAACATTTTAGGTGTGAAGAGATTTTTGTTTTTGTCACAAACAAACATGTTGATTACATTAACACATGAAACACCGTCCCCACGCTGCAGAGAATTCACCAAACTCTCCGGACAGCAGCTTAAAAATGACGTAATCTTCCTCGATCCGATTCAGCATCCTGACCTCACCGAACTCCATCGATAAGCTTCGTCTCCACGTTTTGTTTTTCTGTTTTTATCCACTGAACCGGTGAGGACAGCGGGACCAAATCCTCGCTGCATGATTGCATCATTGTGTCCTCGCTCTGACCCGCCGGAGCGCTCGGGGGCCAGCTACAGATAATAATCTAAAATTAATCATTTATTTTAGGTGTGAAGCACATTTCTCCAACATTTCTGACGTGTTGCACACAGACGCACAGTCGTGTGTCTTCTGAGGACATTACACTGACTTACAGTCATAAACCTAACTGTATCCTAACCTTCAAACAAATCTTCACTTTGCATTTGTCCCACAGTGTGACTGAGTAAACAGATTTAAGTCCTGTGGTTTGATACTGATAAAACTGAGCCTCTCTGCAGGAGGTGCCATGACCTTCCTGTGCAGTCCCAACAACACGGTCACTGCCTATCAGCTGCTGTGAGCTGTTTTTATCAGGTCAGACCTCAAACCACCTTCTGTTCCTCACTGAATCACATGTGGTCATTTTCCCTGTGTGACGCCTCCAGACATTTCTCTGTACACATCTGTCCTTCACTGAGGACAAACGCATCATCATTTCGCTTTTTTCTTTGCACCACCAGTGCACAAGCTGTAGCTAAAAGACGATGCAAGATTGTCTTTACAATCAGCAAGAAACACGAGATCAACATGAAAGCAGACCAGAGGTTCAGTATGTTAAAGCTCTGTCTCATAAATGAACCAGAAAACTAAAGACTGTGATTTATGTTGCAGTGGCAGTAATTAGGTTGTTTCAGGTTTAATCTGCATGCTGCTGCCTCATTTAGTGCAGGATTTCAAGCAACAAGTGATCAAACCTTTAAACACAGCAGTGGGACCAAAAAACTGGACCCGAGTCACCACCTTAAGTAACAGAAAACAACTGCAGTCCTGAGGCGTCCTGCACAGTCCACATCCTGGAAACAGACACTACCTGCTGGGGTTTTTTCTGCTAATCCCTGTGTTGCTCTGCGTCTCTGATCAGCTGGAGCTCTTTTCCCGAGCAGAGACCCTGTGGACAGACGGACAAGTGTCCCTATTGTGTCAGACTGCGTTTGTCTGAACGCGGCAGGCTGACGTGGAAAAGCACAGGGGACAGCAGAGTGCCAGGTCAGTTTACCTCCTGCTGGTGAACCGCGGGACGCTGCCTGTCAGCAACAAACACAGTCACCTCAGAGTCTGTATCAAGGACGAATCAAACCACTGACATGCGTCATTTCTGTGGGCAGAGTCAGAGTCAGCTGGTGTCACACTGGGGAAAAAGAGGAAATTCCAGATTCATAAAGAACTTTTTTTTGGAAGTTTCTGGACTTCTGTCAAACACACTTTAAGATTCTTCTACAATAACTTGAAGAAGTTCAAAGGCTCTTTTTAAATTCTTGTCAACAACTAAAAGACTTTTTTATCAAAATAACCTTTTACCAGCATTTTTTTTATTCTGGTGGACAGCAACAGTCAGTTTATCTTCTTAATTGTTTTAAAAATCACAAACGTCCCATTTTTACCTCCTTTAAAAACTTAAAGGTTTTAAGTTTAAGTAAATAAAATGCCAGTAATCCATGAAACATTCACATCATTTTTCTTTAAAGCTCAATTTAACATATTCAAACTGTTTTTGTGAGTTGTTGAGTTTAACCTCTTAAAGAACTGAGAAAACTAACAAACATTTACATCCTAAAGACTTAAATTATTAACAGAATTATGTGGATCTGCACTACTTGTTGCTCTCTATGTGCACAGGAGGAATAATGAAACCGAGAGGCCCAAAACCAAAATGTTCCCCTGTGGCCCTCTGGGAGATTAATCTGGCCATGAACCACTTATGTCTCCAAATAAAAGATGCCTTGATCGCTCAGATGGAAAACTTTGTGCTTTGGTTTATGTGATTGATGTGAATAATGAATGAGACAGATGGAAATATGTCAGAAAAATCTACTTTGAGCTCAGTATTACAAATATCCAAACCAAAAGGTCAAAAACTAAAAATAGAACAAAAAGAGGGGGCATCCGGCACCGGCACTGGTGTGTGAGCTTAGTCCTCCAGTAAAGTGACATTATCTCAGGTGAAATGCTGCAATGAACCAGTTACTGGTACAAATTTATTACATTATGCACTATTTTCATGCTGTCATATGCTGATATACCACAAATCAAATCATTTTTAAATAAAAAAAACTTCAGGTATTTTATAGGTTGAACAACTTTTCTACCACCTCAGTGTGACTGGAACCAGGTCTCACTGTGAGGGGACTAATTTTAGCTGAATCAAAATCAAATCACATCAGGAGTTCTGCAGGGAACAGGTTGTGATCACCACACAACATTGTATGTCCTCAGGTGACCTCAGCTGCACAACAGAGACACCAAGAAAAACACATCAGCTCGATGACGCACATGCAAATATGCTATAAAAATGCTCGTCTGAGTTGAACCTGACAAAGACTGTTTCACATACACGGTGCAGTGGAAATGATGGGTTTGTTCACCTGGATTCCTCGTCTCTGGCGATCAGCAGGCACATATGATTAGAGAGCGAGGCTGACCTCAAGATCTCCACCGCCCTGTCAGGAAACACAACACACAGCTGAGACATATGTCATCTATACAGAGGAGAGGTGTAGTGACTGTAAAACTGAAGGATGTGTTGTCCTGAAGTCATCAGGAAACAGCCTGGTTAAAACCAACATGTTTAAAACAGTGCTGCACACAGTGTGACTCACCTCTCATTGGTCACCCCTATCAGACTGATGTTATTGACATCCAAAATCAGGTCACCTGACTTAAGCCGACCTGGAACAGAGGGAGACAGGTGAGTCAGGATACTAATAGCAATATATGTTCCCAGAACAAAGCAAAATACAGAAACCTACCATCCAGAGCCGCCAACCCACCCACTATCACCCGCTTGATATAGATGCCAAACTCCTCTCCTGTCAGCTCTCTGTAACCTCCGATTATTTTTACACCTGTAAATGCAAACAGACAGGAAACTGAAGCCTGAACTCTGACAACAATAAATGATCTGTTGCTACTTTTTGCTGAGCTGCAGTTTAAAGGCAAGTGAGAGAACATTAGTGGTGATTCAGAAGTCAAAGAGGAAGATGCTTACCGAGCCCCTTCCTGCAGTCGCAGAAATCCAGCCTCTGTACGGCTCGGTTGATGCCGTGTGGGCCCATGATCGTCCTGGCAACGAGCAAAAACACAACAGATTCAAAAACATATCAACATCCTGACTCATCCAAAACCGTCCTCTCTCTTCCCTCAGTACTCAGCTGCACAAAATAATCAAATCATCACAGGATTTTGTTATTGTCTCCCCCCTCCCTCCCTCCCTCTCACCCTTCTTCCCTCCGTTTGTCCTCCAACCAGCCACATACAAACTATTGGCTCGTACAAACACAGCAGCTGAACCACACTGTGACCTGGATGTTGGGAAGCTCCAACAGACATGAACAGTGTCTGTTCTTAACAGATTAGAAACAATCAAAGGAACATTACACAGCAGTTATTATATCCTCGACAGTCCCTGTGGTGACTCAGCCCTCGTGTGTGTGAGAGTGTGCGTTTAAGAGATTTGTGGGTGCGAGGGTTCAGATTAAAGCTGAAGAGATTCCTCAGACGTGGTTTACATGATCCTGCTGTCTGCTGGTCCTGTCCCGAGGCTCAGCTCAACGTCAGAGCAGAGACAGAGTAAGCAGAGGCTGTTTCAGTGTGTCACTGTGTGTGTGTGTGTGCACCTATCCGACAGTGGGTCTCCCTGTCACTTCACATTCACCAACAGTGGAACAGGGAGTCAACAGGGAACATTTTGCTCATGGATTTATTAAGTTGTACTTATGATGAAAACCCTCTGAAGTTCTTTTAATATTGGCCGTGTGCAGGTTTTGAGTGTTATCATCCTTATTCAGCACAGATGTGAACAATCCAGTGATCCACAATGTTGATGCACATACAACTAAAAAGTGTAAACTTGTACTGTGTAGAGTCACACTTCGCTGGAGACTAAATGAAAAAGTAGCATGTATCATATTCGTACTCCAGCATAGGACAAACAATTAAGATAATAATCCTTATCATCCATTTTACTAATGTTACAATTGTGTTTCAACAACACAATAAAGTCTAACGTTGACTAAACACAGAGTGTTGACACAGTGAGGAAAAGCTGTTCACCTGATTTTGTCCAGATATGAAACAATGTGTGGTAACTAAATGGTTGTGAATGTGTGAAGCGTCCGTCCCATTCACCTGTCACATGAACACCTGGAGGGAAAATTACTTGTTGGCACTAACATGCACTCACATTTTGTAAGTCAAAGGTGAAATGTCAGTGTCACCATGACCTCCTGCAATAACACCTGGAGGGAATTTCACTACATCTGGAACAGTTTGCTCCAGTGTTTTCTGATTCCCATTATAATGTGAGCCTGCACAGACGTGCATAAAAACTTGGGAGGGTGGGGCAGGGTTGGTACAGCACACACAGTCTAAATTTACACTACACAACATGAAGCTCTTTGACCTTCAGCTCTTCAGCTTCCTGTTGAAGCAAAACATTAATCACTGATGGTTTGACATGACAAACGTGTCTTTCTGTTTCACTGTTTGTCACTATGACTACTGACCCCTGTCTCTTGTCTACTTGGTTAAGGTTAGAGAAAGAGTCACTTTGGTCAACGAAAAGTTTGTTGACTTGATAGACACCTGAGGACCTCATGCTCCTCTTCAGGTTAAGTAAAGTCCATCAAACCAGCAAAACCAGCAAACACAAAGTGCAATTGGAAGACAGTACTTACATATGTTTGCTGATGATAGGCCTCTTTATCTTTATGAAAACATTTAAAAACAGCTTCAATAGTCATTTGCAATGTTAATAATGTCTACACTGTATTTCTGATCAATGTGATGTTATGAAATCTGCTTTTCTTTCACAAACATGGTCATTTCCATGTGTGTCCAAACTTTTGACTGGTAGTGTAGATCTGTCAGTAAAATCCAGTCGACATGTTTGACGTCATCTTGTTTTCTTTCGGTTCCTTCCGGTTTAAGCGGGGGCTGTGACGCAGAGCTGCTATCAGGAAACCAGGTTACATATACTGTGAGTTATGTAACAGATAATATACAGTGAAGTGGAGGAATAAAGATTCCAGGGTAAAGAGAGTTCACACTGATCTCCACTGAGAGGCTTATTTTGAAATAACTTTACCCATCTTAACATTCAGCCACAAACTATTGTATATCATTGGACACAAAGCTCTTGCTGAGATCACTAACTGAGTGACTGAACTGATGAGGAATCAGATAAATGCTGCAGCTTGGTGCATCCTCTGTGTGGTTGCATGTGCTGAAATTGATGGAGCAACATTTTCCTGTTGCTATGATGAGACAAAGACAACAAAAGCTAGTTTGTGGGTTTCAGACACTTAAGTAACAAATGACTAATCGCTGGTCTTCATGTGTGACAGAACAACAATAAACACTTTTACCTGTAGACACTGTTCAGTGTTTAACTCATTGGTTAAATGGATGTGGGGCAGGAACAAGGAAGTAAACAGGAAGAAGATCCTGTTCTTGACTGGAAAAACAGCAGAACTGGCATTGGATGGACATCGAATCACATTCCCACCACAAACAAATGGCTCCGGAGTTCGTTTGGGACTAGAATCAAACCACATCCACTAAATGGTCTCAGTGTGGTGGTTTTGTTCCATTTTACAGTTGCTGTGTTCAGACCTGCACAAACAAACTTTACCAAGGCAGGAAACAAACCAGTGTTCACTTCAACTGGTCTAAATGAGGTAGACTTAAAAACACACTGAGTCAGGATGGAGGTGTTGTCTCCAGGATCACAATGATCCGGTTGTCCTGGTTAAAGGAACAGACGATTGTCATCGGCTGCCTATTAAAGTCAGATGCTTCTAATGACATGTAAAATCTTGCTGGATTATGAAGTGCTCCTTCATACCTGTCTGATGCAGAGATTTTGTCTGTTCCTAGAGCGAAAAAGAAGTCCGCTGGCCTTGGTTGGTGGGTCGACTTCAGCTATAGAGACCACTGTTCATCACTTCATCAGTGTCCTTTGTGGGTTCTTCCTTTTCCTTTCTTGTTCCCCCATAAACAAAACAAATGTACCAGCTGCAGCTCTCTGAGCCTCACAAACAGACGACAAGAGCCAACACCACGCAGCAGACCCAAATGCTCAAACACGAGGGAGCAATTAAACTGATCACTTAATACCTGATAATCTGTATTACCTGCCGCTAGTCATTAACATCACACACAGGCCGGCTGCCACGGGGAACACACTGTGACACATCTACAGAGCCATCGGGACAAGATGAACAAACACTGATCAGTTTCTCTCACTGTTTCTAATCTACTCCAGTTTAACCAGCTCTAAATACAGGAAAGTCCAAAGAGCTCAGTGCAGATCTATGAAAGAGGATGATAGATTTATACAAGTCAGGAATGTCTGTTGAAGTCATTTCTAAACAACCGCAGATTCCAGCATCATCAGTTCAAAACATAGCACTTAAATACATGTTACTGAGAGGTGGAGCCACCTTCCAAGGTCTAGAAGAAGACCCAAACTGTCTGAACCAGCTGTTGGTTCAAATGGTCAAGAACAACCCATGAACCACCATGGCACAGGTCTGCCATGAACTGATTAGAAACTCCAGTGTCACTGTTTATAGTCCAGCGAGTTTTACATCACTGTGAATCGAAAGGCTTCTGTCCAAGAAAGAAGACCCTGCAGAGCTATGTTTGGAGGAGTAAAGGTGAGGCATTCAGCCCAAGAACACTGTGCCTACTGTTACACATGGTGGAGGGAGCATCATGCTCTGAGGCTGTTCTGCTGCCAGTGAACCTGGAGTGGATGGAATTACCTCAGAATTTTTCAGTATAACCTTAAACCATCAGCTCAGGACAATTACCCCAAACTCACATCAAAAGTGTTTTTTGAATGGGTAAAGCAGGACTTTGGAACAGACCACCCAAAATCCTGGCTTCAACCCAATCGAAAATATGGGGACCGTGCTTAAAAATCAAGTCTGTCCCAGAAAAACAACTAATTTAAAATGTAAATAACTGTTCTGCCAAGAAGAATGGTAAAGGGTCTGCATTTATCTACCTATAGGTACTCAAAGCACTTTTACACTGCTTCTCATTCACCCATTCGCACACACAACGATGGCAGAGCTGCTATGCAACTGGCCTGACACACCAGGGGCAACTTGGGGTTCAGTATCTTGCCCAAGGACACTTCGACATATGACAGGAGGAGGCGGGAATCGAACCACTGATCCTACAATTGGCAAGTGACTGCTCTACCCCCTGACCACAGCCACCCCACAGCTGAAGAGATGACAAATATCCAACCAGAACTTTGCCAGAAGCTTGTTTGCCTGATGTATACTTTGGATCAGGGATGATAAAAAACCTAAATGAATTAAACTATATGCACCAAAATTCTTGGGGTTTTAAAGATGTTTGTTGTACGATTGTTCTGCCCCAGAAAAAAACAGTTCAAAGAAATCCTCACGACATTCATGTCCTCAATGAGCGAATGTAAACTGTACATGTTTAATGTCCTCCTCTGTTTCCCGTGTGTCAAATAAAAAGAAGAGAGGAACGATAAAAGAGGAGAGTCCCTGCGGTAAAGTGCAGCAGATGTTTTCAGCGAGATGAGTGATGCAGATGGATCCATACGCTGACAGATTATCAGAGGACGCGGGGCGGGAAACAGAAGCTGCTGCAGCTTCACGTCAAACGTGTGCTGATAAAAGTGAAATGATGCAGGTGTCATTTACATTTAACATGTACTGTACTTTATGTTCTGTTCTATATAATGTTTGTAGCCTCATTGATGCATATCTCCTTTTGTTATATGTTTTATATAGATTTAATTATCACAGTTATTTTTGTATGTTATGGTAACGTCAGATATAAATTATGTAGTATAGATCTTTTGCTTCAGTAAAAGCAGCAGTACTGCAATAAAAATATGTCCAAATCCCACTTATGTAATAGTGGGGAATTATTATCAAGTGTTGAAATGACAAATACTAAATTGGAAGGAAGAAAGTGTCTGATATAAATTACACAATTAGTGTCACTGCTAAAAATAGAGCTACTTTATCCTGTGGTTTACATCCCAGGGGTCAGACTCTTCACCTCTAAGAAACATGTGATGACTAACAGGAAATGTTGTGGTTGATGAGGTAGAACTTAATGCACAACACGTAGCCTATATTTACTCTATTGCACATTAAAGATTGAAGCATTGATGAGCTTCACTCTCTTGTGTCAGTGTCATCTCTGCTTCCCGAGCTCGGAGAACAAGTTCAGACAGAAACTCTGTCGATGTTCAGTCTGTAACTTGTTGGGTCATGAAGAGTCTGGTAAAAAGACTCATACATCAGCTCATCAAATAATTAATGGGAGAGGAAAGAAAAAATCAAGCTCTGATTCATTTTGATTCATATTTAGAATTTTTTTATTATTTTTAAATTAACCCATGTGGAGAAAATCACCAGAAAATGGTGAAAGTTTCTTGACTAACAAGTCCACACAGAATTGATCAGCAGCTATTTTGATAATTGTTTAGATTGTTTCAGACAGTTTTGAAGACAAAGTGATAAAGATTATTTGTAGGTTTCCAAAGTTTTCTACAGTTTTAAATTGCATTGTGGGACAGTGTTTGTTTTACTATTTCATGATATTTTAGTAATCACTAGTGAAAATAATCATTAGTTGAACCCCTTAAGTGGAAAAAGCAGCAGTATGTTTGACACTTGATAAATGACTTAAATAATTAACTGATCATTAAAATGTGTTTTGATTCATTTAAAACAGACTCTTTAATATAAAAATCTCTAAACAAATATCTAAAAATCATTGTGTGAGTTTGAACATGGCTGCAAAGAATTAGAACAAAATGTCCTGAAACCTGATGCAGTAAAAGAAGAAAGTTTCTAAAATGAAAATGTGTGCGAACTATAACGAATAAAAACTGTAACAAATGTGCTGTTGTGATCAAAAATGTTGGCATTGTCCTTTAAGGCATCTCTTACAGGCGTGACCCAGAACAGCTACAAGCATGTGGACTTAAACTCTGAAGCATCTGCCGATGAACAGACTGTAAACCCGCTTCACCTCTGAAGTCTGACCCACATGAACTACTGAGAGCGAAGGCAGAAAAACAAAAGCAATAAACTGTGTCAAGTTTCTGTCTTTTAGAGGAGGAAAGAAGGAAGGAAGGAAAGAGAGAAGGATGGAAGGAGGAGTAGAGGAGGAATTATCTTACCAGTAGAGTAGAGACAGACCATCGAATCGCTCGGCGTCCTGAGGGAGTAATGGCATCGCACAACAGTCTAAGACAAAAAAACCAGTCACACACACACACACACACACACAGTCACACAGTCACACACAAACACAAGCTGCCATGAGACAGCAGCAGGAGGTTCGGAGGAGGAGACGGGATGAGATGAGACGCCGGCTGCAGTTCAATCCAGGTCGGTGTGTGTGACCGGAGAGAGAGGAGAGGGATGGAAATCCGCCTAGACAGGGAGAGACACATGCTTACCTTTACTCACTAATCCATGCTGATACCCGTCCGTCACACACACAACATAAGCACATGCGCACACACGTTGCACAACTTGAAAGTAGTCTTTTCTTCAGCTGAAAGATTAGAGCGTTATAGTTAAAAACACTGGAGGGAGCTTAAATGTTTTAAATGAAATACATTGGGAAAGATAAATGAACTGGTAAACATCCCACTGAGGATCCTGCTGTTTAAGAACATCACACAGGTGAAGTCGGTACACACAGAGTGAAATTCACATTTCATTTGTCTGTGTACACAACAGAGCATGAATCATCACTGGGCTGTGTTTGCGATTAAAAAGAGAGATGGAAAGAAAGGAAGCGAGGAAAGTGAGGGCTGTGGTGTTATCCTGTGTGGTGGTACAACAACCTAGCATCCTAATAACTCACTAACACAGCAACCACCTAAAAAATGCATGTTCATATGCAACCTACATAATGCACTGAATCTGTTCACATTGCAGGTCAGAACATAAACCATGAAGAACTCTCTGCAGACCTCTGTGACACACAAAAATGTGGAGATGTGGCAAATGAAGGAAAAGTGAAGGGGCTGAATAGTGTGTGTGTCAGGAACATCATCAGAATAGAAAAAATCGCTCCACTCAGCAGGTTTTCTCCATCTGCCGCCAGTGAATGCAGCATCTTATCAGGACCAATCATCTGCCTGTGAGTCAGAGGAAATGTGAAACTTCAAAAAAGACGAAGATGAATCATCCAGAGCTGCTGTCTGTCACTGCTCTGGAAAATGACAATATGCTGATACATTACACAAAACAGCAACGACGGTAATCCTCTGATTTCAAAACTTCCTCAGTCACACATTTCAACATCCTCCCCGGGTCAGTAACTGTGCAGAACCTCAAACACAACAGGCAAGAAAAATACAGGAAATGTGGCTTCATGATGTAAACCTCTGTCAACAACAAAGTTGTTTTATTTCCACATTCTCAAGTTACATTTAAGCTTCCAGTAAAACAACAAGAATTTTCAGTTTTATTCATGTTTACACTAGTTGTAAAAATGTTTTTTGTCATCCAGTAACTTATGTCTGTAATACAGTTTACCACATTGTCAATGATACCATAGTCAGGACAAAGAAAAATCAGGACAAAGGATCACGTAAAGCTAAAAGTGTAATGAGCCAAGGATCGACCTGTGTGGGACTCCAGCAGTAATTTGGACAATCACTGTGTTGATTTTATGTTTGATATTGTAATAAGGTATCTATGTCTGTATATTACATTTGCCAGCTTTGAGTGGTTGGTGGTTTCCAATCACCTGTGGCCCTCAGTTGGCAAGTTCTACTGGATCTTCCTGAGTTACTGATTCCACCTCCATGGGTGACTCTGCCCTTGTTCCAGACCTCGTACCGGGGCAACCCTCCTGCCAGTTGCTGGCCTGGCATCCATGGTTGACACCCCTACTCTGCAGCCTGTTCCTGAGTGGATCTCCCCGGTTGACACCTCTGTTGCTGCAGCATGAGCAATAAACTTTGAGAGGGGTTTTGCTACCAGTTTGCCCTCCTAGGGGTCCTCATTTCCTCTAATTTTACCTGGTTCCTTCTGCTCCGCCCACTCCCTCACCTGCTCTGCTGCACCTCATCATGAACACTATATAAGCTCTCAGTCACGCACTCACTGGCAGATTGTCCTTCAGGTTCAGACTGATGACTCTCCAGAATTCCCTGGATACTCACCTTGCTTTGTTTCCCTTGGACTTTGAGTTTGCCTGCCCCATCAGATCAGTAAGTCTCTTTAAAGGCTGAACGCTGTTGCTTCATAGACTTGATCTTTGTCTCTCTCCCAGCCTGGTTTGTTTGCTTTTCTGCCTGACTAGTTACTGACCATGATTTTTCCTGCCTGTCTATTGTAACCTTTGCTGGAAGCCATTATTTCTGGAGAGAGACACTGTTTGCACATTGCTCACCTGTTTTACGTAAGACACTTAGTCGCCTTGCTCAGTTTCTCTAGTTTGTTTCCTTAGTTTCCTTGTTTATCTGTTTAGTCACCCTAGCTTCCTCACCAGTTCACCTTACCCTGCCAGCATTGACAGATCTTTCTATTCACCCATATCCTTAGTAAACTGGACGTTTACTGCCTACTCTGCCTCGTGGTACCACTTCACACACCCCTAGACACATACTAACACTGTATATAGGCCTGAATACACAGGAGGGTTTAGGAGCTTTTACTGGTCACTGGCTTTTCTCAGTGGATTTCTGGCCAGTTAATAATTTGTCCCCATATGTGTACTGGGATTAACTATTTCATAAGTATTCTTATTTCTGATACTGTTCAGGAAATGTTAACTTTACCTGCACTGATTTAATGTTTAAATTCATTTTATTAAACCTACTGTATGTATGTCTGTACATTACCTTTGCCAGCTGAGATCAAACTTCTAAAAATAGCTCTGTACCTCTTGTGAAATGTCTTTCAAAATGGGATTTTCTCCGGATTTTTGGTCTAGCTACTTCTTTTTTTTCTTGGCAGTGTGGTAACTGCTTGACAGACTGGCACGATGATAAGAGAACAGGAACATCCTCTTCTTACAGTCATAAATACAGGAACGAATGTGACACATCCCTTCATTCCTTCTTCCAAACTTTTATGAATGAAATCCATTCATTCAGCTGGCTGGTGAGTACTGAATATTTCACAACTTGTAAACTTCCTTATAACCACATTTTATGTGCATGTTTTGTTTTGTAGTTTTTTTTATATATACATCTCTAAAATAAGTTGTAGATTTTGTTTTAATTTCTATAGTAAACTCTCTAAGATATTCAACACCTCTATACCTATAGCATTGCTTTGTTGTGGTTGGTATATTCTAATGTAAATTTGAAGGAGGATTAATTTGATTTGTAAGTATTATTATACTCATTTTCCATTTTTTTTTAAACTGTCATAAGATGAACATATATTTTGTGGTATTGCCTGTAAAAGTCTTGTCAGTGAGAATAAACAAATTGTATCTTTAGAAGTGATCAGATCATATAATTTAAAGTGTCATTTTACATTTTACATTAAATGTCTATATTCTGAGGCTTTACTACATTAAATTTGCTCCTATGGTGTCACACCTCATGTTTCATGTTTTGTACATGATGTCTTATTATCTGATGTGTTTGAAAGTTGAGCCGGTTCATGTATAAACACTAAAGTGCTTTCTGTGCTTTTACACAGATTTTATGCTACAGAAAAAAAGAAGGACAAAAAGGGGAAGCAGCTAGTTTCCTGAATGTCAAAACTTTCCTTGGTGGAGTTAACCATCCTATTCAAACACAAAACCCACAGCTACTTTTAACTCATTTGTCTATTTTGGTGACACAGAACTCATCGACACTGAAATGCTGTTGGAGCAAAGTGAAAACTTCACCACCGCATTTTTAAACGTCACGACCCCGACTCCTGATGGAGGCAGAGGCGGCGGCTGCCCACCCGTTGGTATTCAGCTGGAGGGTGTGATCTTGCCCCCAGTCCTCATCATTGACATCATACTGGGGCTGCTGGGAAACATAGTGGCCCTGTGGATCTTCTGCTTCAAACTGAAGTCCTGGAACCCCAACAACCTGTTCCTCTTCAACCTGGTTATCGCAGACTTTCTGGTCCTAGTGAGTCTGCCGCTGAGGATCGATGCCTTGCGCCGGGGCCACTGGGTGTTTGGAGATGGCTTGTGTCGGCTCAACCTCTTCCTGATGTTTTCCAACCGCTCTGCCAGCATCGGACTCATGACCGTGGTGGCAATTTATCGCTACTTTAAGGTAAGGAACTGATTAATATCGTACTTTGTCCACTTAGCTACTTAGCTACTCCCACACTTGTTTCACTAGGCCATCCACAGTACAGTGTAAGAAATCCTAGATACTAATTGGCTTTTCAGTAATTAGTATTCCCAAACAGTAACAGTGGATGAGTTGGTAGAGCAGACAAAGCTATGTTCAGACAAAGCTCATTGAATGGAGTCAACTATCCACTGAAGTTCAGCTGAAGAATACAACAACAGAAAGGGTCAAGGAACCACTGGAGCACTTCACTGGTGGTTTTACAGCCAGAACAAGAATCTAAATTTGTAAATTGTGTTGCAAAGATTCTGATCACTGTCCTCTTGTTCCAGGTGGTCCACCCTCAACATCGCTTCAACCGGATGACCAAGCGCCAGGCTGTGTACGTGTCGTTGTTTGTGTGGCTGTTGGTGATCAGTCCTCGGGTTCCCATGCTGGCTTACAGCCATATCAAGGGCAGTGGCAACAACACCCAGTGTTTCTTCTTCACGTCTTACAAAGAGGCATCACGAGCCATCATCATCCTGGTCAGCATGCACCGGATCCTGACGGTGTTTGAGTTCATCATCCCACTGGCCATGTTGCTGTTCTGCTCCATCCGGATCTTCAGCTTCCTGAAGGGGAGGCAGATGGGGAAAGCGGACAAGGTGCGAAAGGCGATGCAAGTGTGCGTTGCCATCGTCGCGGTTTTCATGGTGTGCTTCCTTCCCACCACAGTGACAACCATTGGTGTGTGGGTGATCCGTTCGTACCGCCCCTGGGACTGCTCCGCCTTCTACACCTTCACCCAGCTCACCATTGTGTCTCTGGGACTGAACTTCCTGAACTCAGCGCTGGACCCCATCGTCTACATCTTCTCCAGCTCCATGTTCAGGAAGGCCCTCTGCAGCTCTCTGCCCCGCGCTCTGCGCTGTGGTCAGGACACTGACGACGATGAAGAGAACACACAGTCCTCATCAGGAACTCAGACGACCCAGCAGGAACTGAAATCCCTGAGGACTGACAGGAGTAGTGAAGCCATGTAATAAGCTTTTAAAGGATAATATGGACTGGATCAGGAAGCGCTGTGAAAGTTTCATGTAATTTTCTTTGATTTTGTAGTATTTTGCATTAAGTTCTTGTTTTGTATGTTTATTTTGTTTATTTGTATGTATATGTTTATTTTTTTATGTTGTTAAATGATCTGTGATCTTTGCAAACATGTAAGATTTTCAATTCAGATCTTTTAACTACAAACTCCATTATTAAAATATTCTCGTAAACAACAAATTATTTAGTGGTCCTCTTATGTCTTGATTGAACCACAGAATCTCCCCTTGTGAAATCTTTTTTTTTTTGTAGGTGTAGAGTAATTTAAAACATTTGGTGTAAACCAAATACCAAATACAAATGATACTGTGGTAGTTTTAGAGAGTTGTAGTAGAGTATTTGTCCTTTCAGCTGAGTTTCAGACGTTAAACAAGAAAACAAACAAACGAACAAGCAGCATTTTAGGCTCAAATATCACAGAAAAGCTTGAATATCAAATGTTAGAAAAATCTAAATTAAATGTCTATTCTGCACTGCACCACCCTGACAGATGTTTCTCTGCTCATTAGTACGGTGCTGATGGTGATGTTTAATGTGCGCCATCTAGTGGACAGATCATGAACTACGCTCTGTCTCAGACGGTTCCGTGTTGGACCAGTTTAATATGTTGATCTGTGTAGACTGGACACAGACAGCCAGGACTGACTCAAGTGAAAGCTCAATCATCTCTGCAACCTGATGTAGTTACACATAATAAAGAAACATTTCTTTTTTTGTTTTAACATGTAAAATGCTAAGTCGTTAAGCCAAGTGCTAAAACACTGTGGTTTTCAAACTGTGGAGGAAGAGATAGGATGGAAAAAAATGAAATGAAACATGCAAGTGTGTCAAAAATGTAACTTCTTCTCCAAGTCATAACTGAGGTCACAACACACATATACATTAAGGACAGACACTTTTTTAGATTCAGCACAACATACACTTCCAGTGGACACCTCCCTTTTATCAGAACTTGATAATTATAGGGTTTTTCTTATTAATATCAGAATGATCCAATGATAGTTAATAGGAAATTTTGATACTAACTTTGCAAAAATACAACCTCTTTCTAAAAAAAGTTATGACTCTATGTCAGTGGCGGCTGGTGACAAATTTTTCAGGGGGGGCAACTTTTGCCGTAAAAGCTGAAATGACCCGTTTCGGTGTCTGGGAAACTAGACATTGTCACACTGCACTTAACGATTAAGTTTTTTTTCTGATATCTGCATATAGCCAGATTAACCAGTAGATGGAATCAACACAAATTGTTCTCCATCAGCTACACAGAGTACTTTAGTGT
>JAUMHL010000012.1:19612430-19640922 GCA_032362345.1 Sandelia bainsii | reverse complement strand
GCCTAAGGCCACCTCCTCTGTTTAACGAGGGTCGTTCAATCTTGCAGTAAACTGCTTCTCTCACACCTCGTTTGAACTAGTTGACCTTTCAACTGAGTAACACAACTTTACCAGGTGAGGAAAAACTGGACAGAAACACATGTGTATATATATATATATATGCAGCGTATGTACACAGAAGTTAAATAGAAAGAGCGGAAGAGACTGAGAAAAGAAAAACTTTCACTTTCATTTCTGCATTCAACCCATTCTTCATTTCAACCCTGTCTCCTAAAAAGTATGTTCCTATGCAACTAAACTAAACTAAACCTTTTTTTAGCGAAAGTAATGATCATGTTGTGGTGAAACGTGTTTTTGAATAAAGCTACATTTATTAACACAAAGCGAGCTGCATGGACGTGGTTGGTGGTGAGGAAGTATAATGTCCTACATGAAGTTTGGTTTAGGCAAGAAAAATACTAGATAAGAAGAAATTCCACAGTCAGAGTAGAGTGATGTTTCGTTACAAAGCCACCATCACCTTCAGGCAGCTGTCGCTGACTGCTCTTGAAGCCCAGAAAATCGACCAAATGGATCCTGTTGTTAAGGGTTTGTCAACACACATAGTCACTGGGATCCTTTATGGGATAAATGGTTTCTTTGTGTTTGACAGTGAGAAGTTATAAACTAGCAACATCCCGGACATTCAGGGCAAAATGGAAGCCGTCATAAAGAAAATCCCCTCATTTTACGATCAGGGGAAAGTTAACATCAAGCTGACTGCTTAAGAAAAAGCCCTGACTGATACATTATCCTGCAAAATCTACGGAGACTCTATAATTGAAAGTAACCCTACAACATTTGAAACAGCAGTAAAGACCTACATACAACTCATACAACAAGTAAGCCAATACCCTCATACAGCTGTTCCACTCACCTGTTTGCAGTGCCATGATCACTCACCTGTGTACACATACAAATGATTTTCCCCCTTTTTTGCCAGTTTGTCTGCTCTGATCATGTAAAAGTGTTCCTGAACAAGTCCCTGAACCAAGAACCTTTTGCATTTTGAATGCAGCTGCCCGTCCACCAGAATTTCCCCAAGGGGATGAATGATAAATGTTTATAATTATTATTACTATAACCATGCATATATTAGATTATTTTCCCGTGTTCATGTCCAACCACTGTGTGTTAGCTGTGCTAAAACAATTCTTTGAGTAACTCAAATAACTTGGTTAATAAAAAATCCTCAATGGAAATTCTTTGTTTCAAAGTTTTGTTTAATCAATATATTGCTTTACAGGGGGCGGGGGTGGTGTAGTGGTTAGCACTGTCGCCTCACAGCTAGAAGGACGCCGGGTGCCTTTCTGTGTGGAGTTTGCATGTTCTCCCCTTGTCTGCGACCTGTCCAGGGTGTACCCCACCTCTCGCCCGATGACAGCTGGGATAGGCTCCAGCACCCCCTGTGACCCTTACAAGGACAATACTTATGTAGTAAAGGCCAAATCTTCTAAACAAAATTCTTGAGTTAAAAAGTTAAAAGTATTATATTACAACCAGTTTGTTTGATATGGTTAATTCTGTTCATAGTGGTTCGTAGACGTCACAAAGAGTTACCAGCAAATAAACGTGCTCCAACTTTACCAGGTAAGGACAAACTGGGGCTGGGGGGGGTTACATATGATGAGGCTTACATTTTAGATTTCTATGCCTACATTACAGCCTGTCTGTGTGGGAACATTATTAACTCTGGACAGTTTTGATAAATGAAAAAAAAGCTGGATTGGATTTTTTTATCATGCAGGAGACATGGCCTCAGATAGTGTCATGGTGATGCCAGCACTGGGTCGACCTTTCACCTTAGGGATGCTCTATGATAAACGTAAAGATGTGTCCTCCCAGGTAAAATGTGACTTATTAATACTAATGGTATTTGTATGATCACCACTTGTCCATGTATCCACTCATAGCTCTATTTATAATAAGCTGAGCTATAACCGAAAGCAAGTAGCATACAGAATTGACTTTACAACTTGAGCAACTTGGTGGGTAAATAAAAGGAAAACAATGTTTGTTCTAAATATCTGTAGTTGTTAAAGCATAACTAAACATTTTTATAGTTATTTTTAGCCATGATCATGTCTTGACTTGAACCAAAATACTATTGCTCCCTAACCACACGATGCTAAATTATCAGTATGTGTTTACAGTACATGACAACCCTCCATATGTTCCTTATGAACATAGGTTCACTGTCAACAGCATAAAAGATCTACCACAATATATCATCTCCAAAATCCAGTTGTGTTTTCTGATTGAAAAGCCGATCTCTACTGTGGCGATTAAAATGCTGGTGTGTTATACAGAGATCGTCTAAAACTTACTTTTAAGGCCACCGTCATTTGCAATATCGAGCAACTGATCCTCTTCCAGCTCAATGCACCAGGAATGTGTGGGACTGTTGGGTTTTCTATATAGTTCTGTATATATACTTATATTTTGCAAGGTTCTTAACCTTGCTATGTAAAGTGCCTTGAGATGATTTTTGTTATGATTTGGCGCTATACAAATAAAGATGAATTGAATTGAATTGAATGTTTACAAATGGAGCGCGTCACGAGGAGCTGACAGCAGAGAATCCAGTTTTTCAAGTTAAAAGACTGTGATTGTCAATAAAACGGTAATAACGTTTTTTTTTTCTTTCTGTGCGGCCCGGTACCAGATGACCCACGGACCGGTACCGGTCCACGGCCCGGTGGTTGGGGACCTCTGGTTTAAATAACGTTGAATGATAGTCCACATCTCCTGTATCCACACCACATCAGATTGTTAAACCACAGCTATTGTAAGAAAATAGTGTTACCAGTGTAGATACCAAATGACCTCATACTAGAATAAAAGGCCTTTACTTTAGTGTCCATTATTAGAAGTGTGTAGTGTAATGAATGTGGTAGTATGTACAGTATGTATGCATACTCAAACACAATATGACATCTAGATGAAGTGGATGTAGTAATAGTAATATATAAAACTTTGATGAAGACAGTAGTTTTCCTTTTAACCAATCATATCATGTTTTAAAGGTGTCACATTGTGGGATGATGAAACTCTCGGAAACATGACAAAAGAGAATCATGAGCGTAGCAGTGAGTTTCATATCAGTGCATCTGATTCTCTTGAATCCAAGTCGAAGCTGCTGGATATCAGTGCTTCTCTGAACGCTTCTCTGTTTGGTGGACTGATTGAAGTTGGAGGATCTGCCCACTACCTGAATGATAACAAGGAATCCCTCAATCAGTGCAGGGTGACTTTGCAGTACAAAGCTACCACCACCTTCAAACAGCTGTTGGTGATGACTCCTCAGAACAAGAAAACACAAAAAGTAGATTCTGTTGTTAAAGGCTCAGCAACACACATGGTCACTGGCATCCTGTATGGGGTAAATGCTTTCTTTGTGTTTGACAGTCAGAAGGTAGAATCCAGCAGCGTTGAAGAAATCCAAGGCCAAATGGAAGCTGTGATAAAGAAGATCCCTTCATTTAATATTGAAGGGAAAGTTGACATAAAGCTGAGTGACGAGCAACAAAAGCTGGCTGAGACATTCTCCTGCACTTTCTATGGAGACCTCCTCCTTAAAAGCAACCCTTCTTCATTTGCAGAAGCAGTGACTGAACTTATGAAGAACTTCCACTTCTACTGGAGCAGAACTATGAGAATGCTGTTCCACTGCTGGTTTGGCTGATGCCACTGAAGAATTTTGATTCCCAAGCAGCAGAGGTGAAAAACGGGATCAGTGTTGGAGTAGTGAGAAGAGCTGAAGAAACTCTGGAAGATGTTAAACAAATGAAAACGAGATGTAACGATTGTCTGCAAGACACAACAGTCAACACTTTTCCACAGATTCATGATAAGTTGAGCACTTTTCACAAACTGTGTAATTACTACGCAGCAGCAATTCAACTGGTCATAGCAAAGGATCTTCCATTGATCAGGGCTGGTGAAGAGGAAGAGAAGTGTGTAAGAGAAAAACTTGAAGAAAGGGACCTGTCACCTTTCAGCCATGCAAAACTAAGCGAGTGGATGGAAAATAAAGAGAGAGAGATCAACGTCATCGGGTCCTGTGCAGAGATGATGAAGGGAATAAAAATCATCCCAAATCAGTCAGAGCTGGACAGAGTGGTTCTTGCTCCAGGTGCAGAGGTTTTCTGCTTTGTCTTCACCTCCCTGGAAACTTCGGACCCCTACCTGCAGGACATGGCTGAGTACGTGGATCCATTTAAAATACAAAATGCTGAAGCAGTACATGATGGAAACAGCAAAGCTGCACATTCACAGGACCAGTGGTACTACAAAGATGAAGTGATAACCAAAAGGAGAGAGAGAGCTAAACATTTTTCTGAAGCCTACAAGAGCGAGACCGGCAAGAGTTTCTTTATAGCAGCCATTGCGAATGAGCAGAAAGGAGCGAGCATCTACCGCTACCAGAACGGTATCCTGGTCTCTGATGATTACTCATTCTTAGGTTAAATAATACAGAAAAACACAGGGATCTGGTCCAAGTACTATTTTTCACTGTCACATTGTTTCATACATCAGATAATTATGGATTATTGCTCTTTTCAAACAACAGTCATCTGTCAGTATGTCCTAAAAAATAAGTAATTTCATCTGCAGTTTTATTTAGAAGTGGAAAAAAGTTTTATTTATTTATTTATTATTAAGTTTTATTTTATTTATTAGTCTTGTTGAATCTTTGACTTAAACTGCCTTAATATGAATAATAAAATAAATCCTTAAGAGAAGGAATGTAAAAGACATACAACTTTAAAAGATTGTGTAAAATCATGTGTTATTAGGAAACGTATCTGGAGTGATTTGATTCTTATCTTGTGTTGGTGATTTATTAACCTGATCTCTGTGTTAGAAAAATGTTTAAATAAACTATATGTGTGATCAGAAGAGGGAGTGGGTTGACTTGTGGAGAGTGTGTGTGTGGGGGGGGACATATTAATTTGCTGTGTAACATTTTATCATATAATCACATATTTACTCTGATGATCTTTACTGTACAGTTGTATCTGATCATATAACGTGTCTCACGTCTTTCTGTGATTTATGTTTCATATATGAACATGTAGAAAATGCTCTGTTGATGAAGGAGCCTGTTCACTTCTCAATAAACCAGATTACTGCCAGTAGAGAGCACCTGTTCTCTTTGTCCTCGACCTCACATCCTCACTGACAGTATGTGATAACACAGTGTATGAGCCTGTACAGTTATGTGACTGTTGTAACTAAAGACTGAAGTTTTAAAGGCAGACAACACACTAAATATTAAAGCACAATATAAATGATGTAGGTGTTGTAGCATTTAAATATATTGATACATTATATTGTTTACTGAAATATTATTCAGATGCTGTGACGCACAGGAAGTAAAGAAAATACCAAAAATTAATATATCAAATAAGACAAACTGATTTAATGTGTGTGCCTGCCCCAACTGAGGTATTTCATAGAAACGTAAAAAATATACAATAAACAATTATTAATACAGTCTAGAGCCAAATATTGTTTATACTATTAATGATGACAGGATTGTTGATGCTGAAGATGCGAGACAAACTGACGAGAGAGAATGGAAATGATTTGTATCTGTACACAGGTGAGTGATCACAGCACTGAACTCAGGTGAGGGGGGGGCAGAGACAGGTGACTGAGGACATCTAGTGGCTGAAACTGAAACAACACATTGTTGTTCATGTTCACATATTAACATTTTATCAACAATATCAAGCATCCAGTTATAAATCACATTAAACACTTTGAAGCTAGTGAAGATTGATAAAAGTCTAAATAAGTTGCAAATAAAATTTTTAGAAGAGTAAAATACAGAAAATGATCAAGAAATTGAATTAAAATGTCAAAATAATCAATGTACAAAGAGGAAATATCAAAGCAGCAAGAGAATGTTCATCGGGCAGTTCATCCATCAAACATAAAAAGACTTATGAAAGAAAATAAGTGAAAAAGAAAAGAGAAGTCAGACTCAGAGTTGTCAAGTCCTCACTGACCTTTTCTAAAGTTTTTGGTGACATTCACCTCAAACCTCCACCTGCAGACCCAGCTCAACTTAGTTTAACTCCCACCTCCTGTGGTTGAGGTGGAGATTGAGGCATCTTTCAGAGTCATGGTTCACAATGACATAAAACAAATCTGAATTTCCCAACACAACTTTGATTTTATGATGATGACTCTCAGTGTGTGGACTCTGTTTAGATTTTAAGTGGAATCACATTTTAGGCTCCATGAAGCAGGGTTCCCTCCAGACTAATTTTATGAGCTTCTATCAATGAAAAGGTGCAGCGGTAGCTCCTCCCGCACGGGCGGAGTCAGACAGACAAAAGAAGCGCTCCTCTGCGCTTGTAGCTGGGGGGCTGTTCTGGACGTGGGTTGTCCTCCCTCCGTCAGCAGGTTCATCTCATCTCTCCACAACCGTTTTCTGACATCCGGATCGACCTGCAGTCCTTCCCCTGAAACCGGCTCCTGGAGGCGGCGGCGGAGGCCGATGGAGGAGCGGAGTCTGTGTCTCCATCAGCCGGGGAAGATTTGATTCATCGACGGCCAAGAAGCAGCGATAGTATCCGGTAACAGCGCTGCGGCGCTGCACAGTGAGTCCACGGAGGCCTTTTGTTTTACTGCTCCAGTTTGTATCATGATCAATAAGAATATTAATAAGAAGAATATTTCCTATAACATCATCATCATTTAATTATAACATGTTTGTTTTTCTTCACTCCTGTAACATAATGATGGATTTGATTTAAACACTGTGACGCCTGAATGCTTCATACTGAGCTTCAGTGTTTTAGTATAAAATCTAACCATTTTAACACTGTGTATATAGTGACATATAGCACAGTTTAATTTTATGTTACGCTGATTTTATAGCCTCTGTCTTCTTCTGTGGTTCATCTATATGAAATCTTACTGTACTTAAATACAGTCTGAAGGTAACAGAGTATTTGAATTTTATATTACTTGTACTACATTTCATGGGGAACAATTGTAGGCTATCTTTGAATTGATTTTAAAACCTGCTGTATAATGTATTTTAACTCTTTAATTGAATCCATAAATCTTCATTCGTAACAGAAAGGTGAAAGAAAAATCATCCAGTGTGGTGAGAATTATCTAATCGTTTTAAAATAATAAACTATTAGATTTATAGCATGTTGAACTTATTTATTCTCTCTTGTGGTAAACCACATATTCTCATTATTGACTTAAAAGTTCTGGTCCAGGAGCTGAAGGATCCTGATTCTAAACTGAGTTTAATTAGATTAGATTGATTAAAAACTAGTAAAATTGTTGTGTGATGCAGTACTAAGGACAAGTTCCTACGGTTCCTTATGTTCTGTGTCTCCTGCAGGTACCGGGGCCCATCGTCCCTCATGGCCTCGGCAGCTGCAGGGTTCTGGGGTTCAGCCACCTGCTGCTCACACCCCAAACTCTCCAGAAGCTTCAGTCTGAAACTGGGACGTGGTCCTTCTCCGCTGTCCATGTCTTCCGGGCGGAGATGTTCTGGAGTGCCCGGTCTTGGAGGTGGAGCCGTGTCCCCGGGGCCCGTGGTGGCGGACTTTGTGGACCCTGGTGGCGGTGGTGCGTTGGGGACCGGCGACGTCAACAGGGAGCTGTTCGAGGCCTGTCGCAGCGGAGACCTGGAGAGAGTTCGTAAACTGGTGACAGCAGAGAACGTGAACAGCCGGGACACAGCGGGGAGGAAGTCCACGCCGCTGCACTTCGCTGCAGGTGAGAAACACTCGGGCTGTTACTGTCTCAAGATTAAAATGATCTACTGGTACAGAACCAGTGATGACGGGTGTGGACCAGTTCTCACACAGAGCTGAACATGAACTCTTGTTATATGTTGATGACATCATCCTTTTTCTGTCAAACTCTCTCAGCTCCAAACTGAGAAATATCTCAGATATTAGAAACATACGAAAGCATCAAGTATCAAAAAGTCTTATTACTCCTACTAATGACAATAAATGTTAATTATCAATTTAATCTTTTCATTTCAGATTTAGCTGTTTCACACACATTTTTCAATAACCCTGAATAAAGATAAGACAAATAGTTATTATCAGTAGGGTTGTTTATTGGCAAGAAACAGGCCACAAGATACGTATCATGATACTGGAGTTACGATTCAATGTATTGCAAGTATAAAGAACACAGCAGCATGTGCAGTAGGAGTTAAGAAACCTTTTATGCAATCTGAAGATTTGTTTCAGCACTAGAACCACTGTCACAAATCTTTGCATGTAAACTGTTCGATCGATCAGTCTAGTATTTTTGGGAGTCAATACAGTATCACACAACATAATACTGCAGTACTTCAGAGTATTGATATTTTTTTACAGTCCTAATGTTCAGCTGGTCCTTTGTTGCTGGTTGTCAGACTTAACCACAAAGCATTTTGTGTTCTGGTTCTGCTCCCTTGTTAACTCTCTTTGTTGGGTCTTGGATGGACGTTGTTGTATCTAGTGAGTGTTTTACTGCCCTGTAGCTGGTCTGGTCAGGTTGGTTAAGCATTCACTCTCTGGCTGATCTCACCATCAAGGTGTAAACCCAACCAAATCATCAGGATTCTCCAGTCAACACACTAGACTTCATGCACTTACTGCTGCATCTTTCACAGCTCAATAACTTTCCAGGTGTTGAATGTAATCACTCCTCCACTGCATACTGTGGAGAGTGTGGTGTGAATAGTGCATCCATCCTCTTCTGTCCTCTCTTACAACACCTCCTCTCGTTTGGATTATTCCATCACCCGTTTCATCTCCTGAATACTCGGCCGCACAGGTTCGACAGCCACATTTCAGCGTAACAACAAGAAAAAACACCAACACAGTCCTGAATTCTCCTGTTGCTGTAACAGGCTTCAAAACAACATTTATCATGGAGTTAAATTAACAAACAGGTTTTATTGTTGAGACAGTTTTTCAGCTCTGCTTTACTGTAAACTCTGAATAATTTGTTGTGTGGATAACAAACGGTTGGTGACTGAGAGTTATTCTCTCTCCGTGTGTGTCTACAGGTTTTGGTCGTAAAGATGTCGTGGACTTCCTCCTCCAGAACGGAGCCAACGTTCACGCCAGGGATGATGGAGGACTCGTATCCCTCCACAACGCCTGCTCCTTCGGCCACGCTGAGGTACGACTACACCCCCCTGAACAACTCCAGCTGTAAGAAAGTGGATTTTCTGTTGAACTTCAGACTGTGTCCTGTTGTGTTTGTGCAGGTTGTGAGTCTGTTGCTTCATCACGGAGCGGACGCAAACGCCAGAGACAACTGGAACTACACTCCTCTCCACGAAGCAGCTATCAAGGGCAAGATCGATGTGTGTATAGGTACAAAAACACGAACACCTACACACACTAATGCAGAACATATTGACTCTGTAACTCTGAGTTTCCTCCTGAACCTGAAGCTGTAAGATTTGGTTTTATTTTAAACCAGTGGTTCTCAAACTTTTTTCACCGGGTACCACCTCAAAAAATATTTGTCTCTCCAAGTACCAATATTATGACCAGAGGTGGGTAGTAACGAGTTACATTTACTCCTTTACATTTACTTAAGTAGCTTTTTGAAAAAAATGTCCTTCTAGGAGTAGTTTTAATGCACCACACGTTTTACTTTTACTTTAGTAGTTCTGTGAAGAAGAAAAGCTTCTTACTCCGCTACATTGGGAAACACTCGACTCGTTACTTTTTTTTTTTTTACCATTTATTCTACACATTAGTTTCACCAATCAGACGTAGCAACAACGATCACATGACTCCGTATCACCACCGGTAATAACGTCGCTACATTGATAGAAGTTGGTTTCCGCTGACATGCAGAAGGCAGACAGCTGTACAGCTGTGTGCAAATGTGCACACTTCACCCGTGAGATCACCCGTTAGCTCACTCTGGATTCAGAAACAGGTGATTTACCATCACATCCTGATCAACCAACAGACTTCAGCGATGTCTGTGAATAAGGCTGTTTCTGTCCATGTGACCGTGAAAGATCAAACGTCTGAAGTGTGCGCATTTGCCTTCTGTGTGTCAGCGGAAACCAACTTCAGTCAATTTAGCGTCGTTAGCGTCGTGTTTTGTCTGCTCACATGTGTCTGAATTAAACGTCTCCAACAAAACTGAACATGGTTCTAATTTCTGACAGACATTCAGATACCAGATTTCAGCTACAACATCATGTGGATGAAAACACTGTATAGTTTAAAATAACACTTGTAATTCGGGATGCCGTGTTGTGACTCTAATGCTGTTAATAAGTGCGTACCACTTACCACAGTTTGAGAACCACTGTTTTAAAGTGTTCTACAAACTATAATGTTTCTGTTACACATCACGTCACCACCCAAATGAGGTTTTTTTCTTAATGTTTTCCTGCTGAGTTTAACAAGTATTTAACCTCTGAACAATGTGTATATTTGTGTGTCTGTAGTGTTGCTGCAGCATGGTGCTGAGCCCACCGTCAGGAACACAGACGGTAGAACTGCTCTGGATCTGGCAGAACCGTCCACCAAAGCAGTGCTGACAGGTGAGGAGCATGAAAAGTATGCCGGTCGTCACTGTGATGTAGTTTGACTTCCAGGTCCAGACTGAGACAGACAGCGGCCTTAGACCCTCGATTCTGTTGCAATAAATGAATGTTCCTGGAATTTAGGCTGTGTTATTGGCTGTGTGTCATGTTTCTTGTGGAACCAGCTCCAGATCCCCTTCTTCGTCTTCTTCTCCTCCATCTTCTGCTTCTTTTTCAACTCCTTCTTCTCGTCCCTTTCTTTCTGTGCCTCCTTCTCTTGTTTCCTTTGCAGTTTCATTCTCTTCTCTTCTAGGGGCAGGTTCGCGTCGTCTTAATGGGGTTAAGTTTACAATGTTGTCGGTTTCCTCAGGAGCACGATCACAGCGCGGCCATCACGGTGTCGTTCAAACCGGAAGTCCCTCCTTCTCTTTTTTACTCACCTTTTTCTCCTCCTCTGTCTGTCCATCCACAGTCTCTGACTTCTTCTTCAGGTGAAACCAGAAACGTCTCTTCTTCTTCTTCTTCTCCTTCTTCTTCTTCTTCTTCTTCTGCACTTTTGCGCAGCGTTCCTGAAGTTCTGTTTTTACCTCCTGTAGTTTGTTCTTCTCCTCCACGTGTCGGACTCTGGTCTGGCAGCTCTCGTCCTTCTCTGCGAGCTGCTTGCTGACCTCGTCCTGCAGACTGATGTATGTCGTCGGCCATGTTTGATTGTTGAAGCGAATTTCAGTGTCTTTCTCAGAAATAAAGTTTCTGCAGTTTAATTCATGAACAGATTCATGGAGAGAAAAACTTCAAGAACCTGATTTCTGAACATTTACTGTGAAAAATCAGCAACATTAACAAACTGAACCTTTAGTTAGTAGAAATAAAAAGTAAATGTTGGAGCTTCACGGCAGAGAAATGAGTTTTTAACAGAAACAGAAATATCTGTCACCATAGAAAGTTGTTGTGGATCAAAATCAGCAGCTTGTAAAAGTCCATAATCCATAATAACACAGGATCTTGTATCAGTTCATTCGATTTTGTAATGAGGGGTCCAGATGCAGAATTGTTGTGTGTGAAATCTAGTAACTACAATTATCACATAACTGTAGTGGAGTAAAAAGTACATTTCCCTCTGAATTGTAGTGGAGTAAAGGTAAAAGTAATACGAAGTATCTCAAATTGTCCTCTGTTACTTATCTGTGCTGTCAGAGAATACTGGTTTCTCTCTGTTTTTCAGGTGAATACAGGAAAGATGAGCTTCTGGAAAGTGCCAGGTACAGTGTTTCTATCTGTGCAGAAACAAATCCATCTGATCAGACTCTGACAGGACCGGGCCCGCAGATCCTGTTTGCTAGCTCAGTTGTAGCCTGCATCCTGAGATACAGTATTATTGGTGATCTGGTCCAACATGGTGCTGATGTCCCAACAGGAGCGGGAACGAGGAGAAGCTGAAGGCTCTGCTGACGCCGCTCAACGTTAACTGTCACGCCAGTGATGGACGTAAGGTGAGTCGGGTTTACTGGGGCCTCAAATGTCTCTTTTCTCCAAAACTGGACTGAAGACAGACTTTGTTAGACCCAGCTGGGTTTTTACTTTAATCATCAGTGTCAAGTAAAAAGTCTTCATTCACAAAACAACATCTACTAGTTTAGAGATTGTTAAAGTTTTATCTTTACTGTGGAATTATCTGTATCTGTATTATGAGGTGTTCAGGGACAGAATGGAGTGTAGGTCTTGTTAAGTCTTTAGAAAGCCCAAAGAAAAAAGAAAAAACTAAAATATGAACCAAACAATGGATTTGGAGAATCATTACACCCCTAGAATTTTTTAAGGACAGTACTTAAAGTTCCTCTACACTGACTGTTAGAATCAGCATTTTAACATACCGGTGTTCATTGTCTTTGACATGAGTGTAGTCACCAGTGGGTTGTTGTTGTTTCAGTCGACCCCGTTACACCTGGCGGCGGGCTACAACCGCGTCAAGACTGTTCAGCTGTTATTGCAGCGCGGTGCTGACGTACACGCCAAGGACAAAGGGTAAGACAGAGTGTTGGTGGCTGCACAAAGACCTGTTACCTTCACCACTTCAGCAGAGCAGTGTGTCTGTAGCCTGAGAGGTAAAACTCAGGGTAAGAAAAGCAGTAACTGCTGCTTCAGACAGACTTTAATAGTATTACCGTGCTGTGTTTCAGGGATCTGGTTCCTCTTCATAATGCCTGTTCATACGGTCACTATGAAGTCACTAAGCTGCTGGTGAAGGTGAGAGAGCGAATGTGATCATTGTGCATGTGTGTAAAATTAGATTTAGATTTTCCTTAATGTATTTTTCTTGTGTTCTTCATATACATAATCATCTGCACATAACCCATCCAGATTCCAGGTCTAAAATTAGAGCGTTTAATGTGGCAACAGTAAGAAATGCTTTGTTAACGCAGCTCTGACAGTGCTGTTGGCGACTGCACATAATCAATCACATCATATGAAAACAAGATGAGCGGAGAGTTTAAACCATGATGAGCATTAATGGACTGGATGAGTGCACAGTTAGGCGTGTTGAGTCTCAGTTAAAAGACATAAAAGAGCACAAACAGTTGAAAAATGACCAAAAAGCGACACAACATGAAGAAAAATGACCAGTAAAGGACCAATGCAGTAAAGTACTGTGACAGTTTGCTCCTGCATCACAGCAGCTGGCCAGAGGTTGGAGCTGTAGTGACATTTCCTGTGTGTCTCTGTCAGCACGGAGCCTGTGTTAACGCCATGGACCTGTGGCAGTTCACTCCTCTGCACGAGGCTGCTTCCAAAAACCGTGTGGAGGTAAAGTCTGACACTTTAATTCACCTCTGGTCATTATAGAGACACCAACACAGGATGTACAGTTTATAAAAACTTGGTTTTGGTTTTGATGCCATGATTCCAACCAGCTATAACAGAGAAGAATACAGCAGAACAGACTAAAGCAACCCCTGCTGGACACTGTGTGTTTGTGTACAGGTGTGTTCTCTCCTGCTGAGCTACGGAGCCGACCCCACCTTCCTGAACTGCCACAATAAAAGCTCCATCGACCTCGCTCCAACCTCGCAGCTGAAGGAACGTCTCGCATGTACGTCCTGTTTCTTTCTGTTTTAGTACAAACAGAGCGCTCAGCTCCGGAGCTCCTCTACACAGGAGACAGGAGAGATTTCCTACGTTAGGATGTTGATGAATTGCTTGAAATAAATTCAAATCAGATCCTGATGAGTACTTTTGTTTTAGATTTAATCTTAATTTAAGACTTTTCACAACAAGCCTGTGTTAAATACATTTTTGACTCCACTCTTTGACCCGATTGTTCTCGTGGATGTTTGACAGACGAGTTCAGAGGTCACAGTCTGCTGCAGGCGGCCAGGGACGCCGACGTGGTTCGAGTCAAGAAGCACATGAGCGTGGAGACCATCAGCTTCAAACACCCACACACTCAGGAGACGGCACTGGTGGGGCTGCGTGTGCTGGTGTTCACATTATACAAGATAATAAAGATAGAGTCAACTAACAGAAAAGACTTTTAATGTGAAAAATATTTTGCCTGTTTTTGTGTCCACGCCTCAGCACTGTGTGTCTGTGTCTCCGTACCCGAAGAGAAAACAGGTGTGTGAACTCCTTCTTAGGAAAGGAGCCAACGTCAACGAGAAGACGAAAGAGTGAGTGAGCTTCACAAAGTAAGAAAAGAAAGAAGACAGGAACTAACAAGTAGCTTTAAAATGATCGTCTCTGTGTTTGTGTCACTGTTCCCCTTCAGTCTGCTGACCCCTCTTCACCTGGCATCGGAGAAAGGCCACAACGACGTCATCGAGGTGCTGGGCAAACACGACGCCAAGGTCAGAAACCAGAGCAGGTTGAGGAGGAGCCGACATATTGTAAAACTTAAATTTAGCTTAAACCAGTGAGTAGCACAGAGGGCTGCAGACTCACTGACCTGTGTGTGTGCAGCTCTGTCACCCAGACAAAAAGTTGTCTCCCTCCAGGTGAACGCGGTGGATCACCTGGGCCAGACCGCGCTGCATCGAGCCGCTCACCGCGGACACCTGCAGACCTGCAGGCTGCTGCTGACGGCCGGCTGCGACCCGCTGCTTGCGTCGCTGCAGGGATTGTTCCCTTCACAGCTGGGCAACGACAGCGTGCAGGAGATTCTGCAAGGTGTGGAGCCGTGTAGCAGCTTATCAGTCAGTTCTCTCTGTTTCCTAACACAGTAGGAAGAAAGAAGCTTCGATGGAGCCTCATAGTTACAATAAAGACGTCACAGCTCTCCAGCTCCAGTTACAGCTAAGACAACAGACTTCATCCAGCTTCTTGTTGTCAGTTTGTGTTTGTTCCTTGTGCACAAAGACAGCTCCATGATGAAATGGTTTTTCTAGTTTAGTGTCAAAAAATCTGACTGGTCTGCACAGAGCACTGACCTCAACCCCAAACAAAAATCTTTAGGAAGAGCTGGGGATGAGGTCTGGTTCTGACTGTGAGCCAGATCTCATCACCTCACTAATGCTCCCGTATCTGAACAGCTTCAACATCTGATGTAAAGACTGGAAGCAGAGGAGTGGAGGCTGTTGGAGCAGCACAGCTCTCCACATACTTTTGCTGAGGTGGTTTATGGTTGAGAATAAAAAATAAAATATGATTTCTCACAGCAAAAGTAAAGAAGAAAATATGTCTGTCTGCAATGTCTGTCAGCAGCAGGAGTCCTGGTCAGGAACTGTGACGCTGAGCGACAGCTGCTGGAAGCCTCCAGAACTGGAGATCTGGAAACAGTCAAGGTTTTTCTCAGAGTTACTGACTCCTGCTCACAGCCAAATATGATGATAAATTCTGTTCCCTCCTTTGTTCTCATGTTCCTGTCTCCATTGATCTGCGTCTCCCTCCCTCTGTAGAAACTCTGCACGGTGCAGAACGTGAACTGCAGAGACCTGGAGGGTCGACAGTCCACGCCGCTGCATTTCGCCGCCGGCTACAACCGTCTGGCCGTTGTTCAGTTCTTGCTGCAGCACGGAGCCGACGTACACGCCAAGGATAAAGGGTGAGGGGGGGGCTGCACTGAAACCTGCAGATAGAGCTCAGTGAATCACGTTTGTTATCTGAGCTTTTTTTGTTTTTCTTTTTGTTCAGAGCTGACAAACAGTCACTTAGCTCCTCCTCTATAAACTCCTTCTGTAGGAGTGATGATGATAACACAGCATCTTAACACGCTCTGTCCGTCTCTCTCTCAGAGGTCTGGTTCCGCTCCATAACGCCTGTTCCTACGGTCACTATGAGGTTGCAGAGTTGTTGGTTCTTCACGGTGCCGTGGTCAACATGGCCGACCTCTGGAAGTTCACACCGCTGCATGAAGCTGCCACCAAGGGCAAATACGACATCTGTAAACTGCTGCTGCAGGTACAAACACACACACACACACAGCTGAGGATTTGCGTCAGATGAAATCTCTCACTGGATTATTTCCTGCCTCCAGCATGGTGCTGATCCAACCCAGAAGAACCGGGACGGCAACACTCCTCTGGATCTGGTGAAGGACTCCGACGCGGACATCCAGGACCTGCTGCAGGGTGACGCCGCCCTGCTGGACGCGGCAAAGAAGGGCTGCCTGGCCCGAGTGAAGAAACTGTGCACACACGACAACGTCAACTGTAGAGACGCACACGGCCGACACTCCACACCGCTGCACCTGGCCGGTACATGAGCACACACACACACCGGAACCACCAGAGCTGCTGCACATGCCTTCACATTAATGTGAATCTAAACTCAACCTGCAGAATGAGAAGAGGAACAAATCCATCACTTCAGTTTAGTTCCAGATGAAAACTGTAAATACAGAAATGAGTTGAGCTAAATTCACGTTGCTGCAGATGCTGCAGGTCGACCTGTATTTTGTAATGATCACAGACGACATTTTGTGGGATTGTTTGTCAGCTTTTTATGGTGAAGACATCAGTAGAACATCGGTATAACCCCCCTGCAGCTCTTAAAAACATTTGCACAAATAATCTGAAAAGAGTCCAGAAAGAAAAGACGACGAATTAATGTAACAAAAGACGAAATAAAAAAACAAAACAATTAGATTTTTTTCAAATATTAAACATATCCACACATCTGCAGATGTTGAATAAATGTCTTTTTCAGTTGAAAATGTAGAATTAGAAGAGAAAGTAAAGCACAGCTCAGAAACTAAAAGAATTAAAGTTCCTATAAAAATCCTTCCCGTTTATTGGATAGTTTAAGTTTTCTGCAGAAATAACAGCAGAAAAACAGAACTAATACAGCACCACAAGTTATTCTGTGCCCTTCAAAAGAAATCTCTCTGCTAAATCCACCAACACCACACCGAATATTACTGGTGCATGTGTTTGTCCACTGGGGGCGCTGACAGGTGGTATTTTACACTGAACTGTTCCTCTCTGGGTCCAAATTCTTAAAAACCCTGATCAGTAAAAGTGATCCTCATCAAACATCTCCTAGAAGATGATTTAACATTTGATCCAACATTTTACTGTCACTGTAATTCTAATTATTATTATTATTATTGTGATAATTATATTTACTTAAGTACTGTGCTTAAGTAAATGTACAGCATTTTACACACTTTTACTCCATTTCCTTTATTTGATAACTACAGTTACTTCCCAGATTCAGACTAATAAATCTACTCAGCAGTATGTAAATAATCTTCATCATAACAGCTGCATCATTAAAGTTTTTAAAACTGATTAATTTATCACTAATTCTAACCCAACAATAACATTATATTCACTGATGTGAAATGAATCGTGCTGCATAAAACTGTGTATCTTCAACAAATACTTGTTTTCTCAAGTATTATTACACATACATACAGGATTTTTGCTTGTAACACAGTATTTCTACACTGTGCTAATGATACTTATACTTTAGTAAATGATCTGAGTACTTCTTCAGATACAAAGGAGCAGAAACTGGGGCCTGGTCTGAGAGCAGTATTTAATGTGCAGCACCTTTATAATCTATTACTGAATTTTTAGTGGAGATAAATCATAATGTTACCTTTCTCTAATGTAATATCTGTGTGTGTGTGTGTGTGTGTGTGTTACAGCGGGCTACAACAACCTGGAGGTGGCTGAGTATCTGCTGCAGCACGGAGCCGAGGTCAACTCTCAGGATAAAGGAGGACTAATTCCTCTGCACAACGCTGCCTCCTACGGGGTGAGGACGCACACACACACACACACACAAAATACATTATTTAAATAGATTCGATAAGAAATATTATTTATCTATTTTTAAAACGTGTAGACATTTTCACTGGATTTGTGCACAAACTGACCTGTAGCAGCTCCAGGTATGGCCGCTGCAACACTGACTGATTAATTCACACAAACACACACACAGAGTCACGGTGTCGTCTGACTGATGATTGAGCTGATGACTGAAGAGGGAGAAAGTGGACACAGGCCTCTTGTCCAGTCAGATCAGTTGATTAAAACAGAGACTTCTCCACTTCTCCACCTCTGCACACCTCTGTCACCTTGTCATTCTCTCAGTGTAGGCGTCTCTCTGACAGTTTGGTCTTTGGTCTGTGTGGTAAATCACTGTTGTGTTAGTGCTTTGAGAGAAATTGTCTGAACCGGAACAAAGTAAATGCACAGAGTTAATTTATAAATTAGTTTGATGAATTAATTAATAGTTAAACAAGGTTTTGTATTTTATCATTTTATTATATCTCACAAATATTTGCACATTCCCATTAATATTATAATAAGTTTGAATATACTCTCACGTTCACGGCCTGAAGAAGCATCTAAACTGATATCACAGTGGATCGAACCATTTCCACAGCTCGTAGTGAGGAACAGCAGCACACAGACAGACCGTTTCATTCATCGTGCGGTGCGTGTTTCTGTTTTCGTCTTCCAGCACGTGGACGTGGCGGCTCTGCTCATCAAGTACGACGCCTGCGTCAACGCCACCGACAAGTGGGCGTTAACTCCGCTGCACGAGGCGGCTCAGAAGGGACGGACGCAGCTCTGCGCCCTCCTGTTGGCTCACGGCACCAACCCCACCCTCCGAAACCAGGAGGGACAGACGCCGCTGGACCTGGTCACGGTCTGTGTCACTCTGCCTTAAAAGGAAAGTCGACAGTTAAACATTATGTGACATCTTCATCTTCTCTCTTCCTCCCCCTGCAGGCTGATGATGTTCGGGCCTTGTTAACAGCGGCGATGCCTCCGTCTGTTCTCCCCGCCTCTTACAAACCTCAGGTCATCAGTGTTGCAGCTTCAGGTTCTCCACCTGTCGCTGTGGTTCCACCACTTCTCTCCTCTTCCTCCTCCTGCCCTGCCCCTCCTCTCCTCCTCCTCCCCTCTTCTTCCTCTTCCTCCTCCTCCACCACCTCTGATCTTGACAACAGTGAAGCAGCTACAACCAACAGCACCTGCACCACTGCTGCTAATGCTTCTAACCCGTCCTCTTCAATGCCACCATCCTCTTCGTCCTCCTCTGCACTTCCTGAGATGTCAGCGCCGCTGCCGACAGGCGACGGATCACTGGACGCTGAGAAGAAAGAGGAAGGTGTGTGATGAAGAACAAGTTCACAAATAGTTTGTTCCAGAAAGCGTTGTTCTCCTGTCGGAGGAAACATCATGTTTAAGATCTGGATTTAGCACTGCACACAAACACATGCAGCAGTTAGGGAAGAGTTAAAGTTAACAAGAAGCAAGAAACAAACACTGTTTCACATCAAAATCCAACTGTGTGTGTGTGTGTGTGTGTGTGTTCCAGGAGTTGAGCTTAGTATCCATCAGTTCTTGAAGAACCTGGGACTGGAGCATCTCCTGGAGATCTTTGACACAGAGCAGGTGAGATTTCTTCCTTTCAGACACACATGTTTTCTCATGCTGAGGGATCATTGATCTTAACACCTGGAATAAAACTTCGACTTGTTGCTTTACCTGCTTCAGAAAACATTAACGACCAGTTTTACAGGGTCCAGGAGCAGGTCAAGTGTGAACTACACAACTTCACATGTTCTGATATGAATTAGTAAAAGTAAAACGGATATTTGAAGAAACAGAGCAACAGTAACCAGTAACAACACACAGTCCACTCTGCTTCTACCACTAAAATAAAAATACTGTTTGCTTTTAGTTTTGTGGTTCAGACTCTGTGGGAGCAGTCTGACAGTTGGTAAAGTAAGGTGTGTGTTTGTGTGTGTGCGTGCAGATCACTCTGGATGTGCTGGTGGAGATGGGTCACCGCGAGCTGAAGGAGATCGGCATCAACGCCTACGGACACAGACACAAGATCATCAAAGGAGTGGAGAGGCTCATCAGCGGGCCGCAGAGTGGGGGCACACTACAGACACACTATGTTTTAATGTCTCTTTATTTCTGCATGAAAGAAAAGATTTGTGAGACAGTGTTGTGTAACGATGATCCGACTCTGTGTGTGTGTGTGTCTGTCTGTGTGTCTGTGTCTCTGTGTGTGTGTGTGTGTGTGTGTGTGTGTCTGTCTGTCAGGTTTGAACCCCTACCTGACGTTGAACACAACCAACAGTGGGACCATCTTGATTGACCTCACAGTCGATGACAAAGAGTTCCAGTCGGTAGAGGAAGAGGTACTACAGTACTACAGTACTACAGTACCACTACTACTAATGATGTGAACTTAATGATCTGATGAACTGATTTGGTTTTAAACAGTAAAACACTGAGCTGCCATCTTTTATCATGTAAGTCAAACATGAGAGAGAGTAAGAATCGGTGATGGTTGTGATGAGGCTCTTTCCTCTTGTTTGGTGTGAATCAGATGCAGAGTACGATCAGAGAGCACAGAGACGGAGGCCACGCTGGAGGAGTCTTCAGCAGATACAACCTGGTCAAGGTAACAGGATGTTTGACTTTATTCACAGGAGTCACTGACTCAGGGTTAAAACATGTTACTGTGAGCACAAAGGAACAGTTTCTGCTTTTAGTGACTAAATTCAAACTTCTCTTGGTCTGATCATTTTAACATCAGTCAAAAGTAGGAGTACGGTGGCCACAAAGGGACAAGAAGCTCATGATGAAACCTCTTTGTGTTTCAGATCCAGAAAGTCTGCAACAAGAAGCTGTGGGAGAGGTACACACATCGCAGGAAAGAGGTGTCAGAGGAAAACCACAACCACTCCAACGAGCGCATGCTGTTCCACGGTCAGAATACTCACAGTACTACTTCATAAGAACTACCTGCAGTGGTACTAATGGTACTGATTGTTGTGGGGGGAGAGGTTGTAGGTTACAGTAGTTACAGTAACAGTGATAGTAGACCGAGCAGAGATAGAAGTAGTAGAATTAGTAACAGTAGTAAGTAGGAGTAATGTCAGTGGCACTAGTAGTAGCAGTAGTAAAAATGGTATTAATAGTAGAGGTTATTGTAGTAGTAATAGTAGTAGTAGTCACGGTAAAACAAAAACAATGAACAGAAGCAGAAAAGCAGTAATAACAGAAGTTCTAAAGGTACTAATAGTAGTACTAGTAGTAGTTCTACTAATACAAACACAAGTAGTTGTAGTACTGGAAGTAATAATAATAGCAGCAATAAATTTGTGATAATGATAGAAGAAGCAGGGGTCACACTAGTAGAACAGTAGTAGTGGTAGAAGTGACAGAATGGGGGGAGTAGCAGAGTAGTACTAGGAATGGCAGCGGCAGCAGTAGTTACAGTACATTACAGTAGCTAACGTAGTACCACCAGTACTGATATACGTATCAGTAGTATGTATTGGTCCGTTCCCTCCCAGGATCTCCCTTCGTCAACACCATCATCCATAAAGGATTCGACGAGCGTCACGCCTACATCGGCGGGATGTTCGGAGCTGGGATTTACTTCGCCGAGAACTCGTCGAAGAGTAACCAGTACGTGTACGGGATCGGAGGAGGGACGGGCTGCCCGCTGCACAAAGACCGCTCCTGCTACACCTGCCACAGGTACACAGGTGGAAACGGTCTTTAACTGTGAACCGATCAGTGTCGGGTAACTCCAGTACACGCTCAGTACTACATAGTCAGTACTGATCTACTGGAAACTTCAGAACAAGCCTCTGAGTCCATCAGAACCACCTGAGCATCATCAGAACGCGAGTCTGAGCTTAGCACAGAGAGGTTAACATGGTCAGTCTGTGTGTTTACATGCACCTGTGTAACCTGGTTTCTTGGGAACATGAGGAAATAATTTACACACACACAAGAAACCTGGTTCCTGGAAATCCACGTGTCCAAGTGAGTGATCTGGTTTCTGCTCCACCTCTGCCTTGTTGTGGAACCATGGTTCACAGAAACCCAGCTACACGTATCCACAGCAGAGAAATCAACAGTACACGTCAGAACTTCTGGTGTTTCTAAAGATTTTCTAATTCTTTCATGAGGTTAGAAAATTACAAGCAGCCATAACATTCACAGGGAATATATTAAAAATCAAATAAAACTATACAGTACGTGTGTCGCTTTATTCTCACTCTTTCTGTGCTTTTTGTGTATTTTGTCCCTTGCAGGCACCTGTTGTTCTGCAGGGTGACTCTGGGTAAATCCTTCCTGCAGTTCAGCGCCATGAAGATGGCTCACTCCCCCCCGGGTCACCACTCTGTCACCGGCAGGCCGAGCGTTAACGGCCTCGCTCTGGCTGAGTACGTGATCTACAGAGGAGAACAGGTCAGCAACTCCCACTGTACAACTTATTAACAGAGTCTAAAATATTAATTATTATTATTAGTTGTTGAAGGCTGTAAATTGAAGCTGTATTTAACATCAGTGTTTAATACACATCCTGGTCTGACTTTCTGGAAACACTGGTGTAAAGTCTGATGTATTCTCTCTTCCTGCCCTGATCTTTGTTTATACTCACATCTATACTAAATATATGTCTCAGAATTATAAGCTCCAGCAGCTTTTAATGTGAAACGTGCTGCAGCTTAACATGGACAGAAAAAACTGCAAAGGAATTGTTGTGTAAATCATAACCCGAACACCACCAGCACCATAGATGGGTATATTTTATGTTGATAGACAGTCTGAAGCCTCGACACGCTCCTGTAGGTCAGCTTTTACTTTGAAAGGCAGAGTTGTGTCCTCCTATAAGAGCAGGACGATGGGATGGGAAGTCGCTGTATGATGGGAGAACGCAGCTCGAGCTCAGACGATCGCACATGTAATGTCCTCTGATGAAAACCAGTAGCTGTTGAGAAGTGGCACTTCACCATCCACCACGAGCAGATTTCCACTCCAGCAATCAGCAGCGCTATTAGTGTGTGAAATTATATGTGGCTGTGAAGCCAGAGAGCAGCGGGACTGAGAAGATGAAGAGGAGCAGCTCTTCACTAAACCGTGTCACATTATCACGTTTTCTGTCATTCAGTGTCACGTCTGAAAAGATGAACGTGATCTGATCTGGTGCTCGTCACGTGTCAGAGGTTTTTCCCTTTATGGAGACGGGTTTCCTTCTTACCTTAAAGAAGAACTTTGGCTTTTTGGGAAACATGTTTAATGACGTTGACATTGATCCCACTCGATAGTCAATATATGAAGCTGCTTAGCTTAGCATAAAGACATGATGGGGAAACAGCTCGTTCTATCTAAAAGTAACAAGATCATCTACAAGCAAATCTAAACCTCACACTTAAAGATGTGCTTATGTTAAGGACACTTCAGTGTCAGCATCACAGTCTTTGTTGTTACTGAGTGTCAGTGAACGCCTCTCTGCTGCCCCCAGGCCTATCCAGAGTACCTGATCACCTACCAGATCATGAAGCCTGAATCCTCTGCAGACGGATGAAGACTTGGAGGATGATGAAGAAAGAAGAAGAGCTCATTTTGCTTTACTAACTGCATGAACAAAGAAAAACTTTATTTATACAGTGTATAAAACAAGTAGGTTTTTATCAGATGCCTGTTTTTTTCTATTCTTTGTTTTATGCACTTTATCAACAACGTTATGTGACTGTTCAGTTCCATCACACCTGTTACAGTGAGATGCAGCCTGTTCAGAAGCTGACAGCTGTACTCAATGTGTTGCCAGGCAACATCCTAATGAGGTGAAGAATTAATTTTATGTTATGAAGACATTGTGTACGGTATACTTGTTTTTTGTATAAGCATGTAAGTTTATTAACATTTCCAGTGTAAAGCGTGTTGGTTTTTGATGCAGACTGAAGACCTGACTTCCTCTGCAGGGCTCAGACCAGTTTTCATTATGAGCCTTAACGAGAAACGGCCTCTGATTGGGTTTTTACACAACATGAGAAAGTTTGAAGCCTCTTTTTTAATTAAGCGAAAATGCACAAACATGCACAAGTGTCCATGCTCGACCCAGCCCGCCTTGGTCTGGCTCCACACCATGTCCACACCGGCATGTCAGAAACTTTTGATTTAATTCTGATATGATAAAAAACATCAAACCTCTAACATACTGATGTAAACGGCTGATTTAAGAACTGATATATATTTGCTCAGTGTGAGTGCAGCACCACAACTGGATCGAACTGTAAAAGTTACACAGGAGCAAAAACAAAAATGTGGTTTATGTAAATGACTGTTCTGCTCTTGTGAGTTTGTCTCCGGTCGTCTGTAATGTGAAGTTACTGGGCTCTAATGGGAACGTTCGGTGCCCTAATGCATGGTTCCTGTGGTGCTGACTGACTGTTGATTCTTAATTTTGCCCCTTTTTTCATGCAGGCTTGGAGGAAACCTGCAACTGGATGTGAAGGGTTTGGTTCCAAACGTCTTAGTGACTACAAACTGAAAATGGTGCTATTTATTGATTTACTTTTACATTTATTTAAAAGATTAAAGTATTAATATTTACATCCTGTATCTTTTACAGGATACAGTACTGTATCTGTAAGTCTTAGGCTGCCATTAGATTAGTTTTGGTTTATTTCTTTGTCACTTTATTAGAATAGCACTAGAAAATATAGGAAATATGTTCACACTATTAAAAAAACACAAAAATATTAGAAGAAACAGCTTCTGTTGGCTAAAGTGACAAATATTTCTAACTAAGACTTTTGCACAGTAAACGAAAAATAAAGTTTACATCAGGATTCATAAAATTTTGGAGCAAACTGTGTTTCTCTCTCTAACTCTTGTATTCAACCGTGAAGCACATTAGCTGTAAAAGTATATATCAGAGTTTGATGTATGGATGTGTGCAACTTTTTTGTCTTGTAAAATTATTTAAAAACCTTTGAAATATTGAGAAAAACACATGTACGTGTTCATTCAAAACCTGATCCCTGTTAAACATAAAAAGCTTCTGTTGGCTGATGATGTTTTAGTGATTTATGACCTGAAGCTGTTCATGCTTCTGTCAAAGAAATATCTCTAACCTCAAATAAAATGTTTTCTGTCATTTCTGATTATGCACAGCACCAAATACATTTGGCGGCTTATACGCAGTCCAGTGGCGCAGTTATTGAGGACTTCAAAAACCAGGACAGTAGAATCAAAACTGGAGAAGTAGATGTTTTCATAAAAGGCTCCACTGCATAACCATGGTTTCAATTGCTGCTTCAAGCAAAGTGAAAAACGAAGTTATTACTTGGTGTCAAAGTTGACTAATTGTGGTTTTTGAACACCTGTAAGAAGAAACAAGCTGCGTACAATAATAAATGGTTTCTAAACTGACAAGATCTGCTACTTGTGCTTTTTGATTCCTCTTACAGTTGCTGACTGTGATTGACTTTTACACCATTGTCAAAAGTACTTATTGCATCACTCTTGTCCTCTGTAATGTGCACGATAATCACAAACCTAATTTGGCAGCGTTATGTCTTGAAATTAATGCTCCAATTATTATTTTCCTTTTTTATAAGTAGGCACTATTTTGTTCTATTGACCACGTTTGAAAATTCCAACATTATTTCCTCTCATAGAAACCTAAACTGACATCTAGTGACAGTACAACAATTGTAGTAGAAACATTTGTGTGCATGTGTTTGCCCGTCCTCTTGTTCAGTGGTGCAAAATGTACGATACGATATTCGCAACAAGCTGCTCCTAGAACATCCTTGATAAAACTGGCAGAGCAAGAACTCCTCCCGTCCTACTGATCTAGCTAGATGTGTACTTTAGGGTTTGGTTGATGATGTCTCACAAGTCTAAAAGAACACAGGTTCAGAGAAGAACGCACATGGAGAAACTCCCTTCTCTAACCACACATAATTATAATGTAATATAATATAATTTATACTTTATTAATTCCCTTGTTGAAATTCTTGTGGTGACACAAGAGTGGTTAGCACTGTCACCTTTATGAAGTTCGCATGTGTCTCCGTGGGATCTCTCCGGGTCCTCCAGCTTCCTCCCACAGTCCACAGACGTAATTAGTGACACAAAGTAGGTGTGAATGTGACTGTGAACGTTGTTCTGTCTCTGTGTCAGCTCTGTGATAGACTGGTGACCTGTCCAGGGTGCACCCTGCCTCTCATCCAAAGACAGCTGGGATAGGCTCCAGCACCACCCACCAACCCTGGGGTTTATAGCCTTACCAACTGAGCCTCGGTCGGCTCACACCACATTCTACAACTGTCTTGTATGGTTTTACCTACTCAAATCAACTAAAAAGCAGTCCAGTCTTTACTCTTATCTGGTGTCTTTGTGGCGCCTGCACCAAGAAGAAGAACACCAATCTAACTTCTTCTTATAGCTATCTAACATCTGTGGGTTTGACCCTTTGTAGTAGCACCGTTTTAGCTAGAAGTCTTCAAGATTCCAAAATTACACATTACAGTAACAGACAATGGAGATGCCATTCACCTTATTACAACTTAGCGTACCTTCAGAAAGATTCTGAAGATGTTATTTTAATGTAAAACTTTGCCAAGTCTATTGGGCCTGTACCCAGATCAACTCCTGCCCGTCCTCCCTTTCCTTATTCCTGCTAATCTCTTTTTAAGTCTTTTAACCTGCTCCTCCTCTGCAGAAAATGTATTTAATCATCACCTCAATATTCATGATTGTTCTGCACCATACAGTAATCCAGTCACAAGCTTAACAGCAGCAGTTACTTGAAAGGTTAATGATCATGTTCCAGAAGGGGGAATCAGGATTATCATCAAGTTTTCTTTTTCTGAGAACTTTGCTTTTGAAGTGTTAATTTAGCAGAAAGAGACATGAATAAATAAGGACACTCGGGATTGTTTCTGTCAGACAGTCGACTTGATTCCTGTCTGATCTGCATTGCGATGAGCCAGCCTAAGACGCTCCTCTTGTGTGGGACGAGCACTACCTCCCCTCACCACTGCCTCATATGAGCCTCACTCCTGACATCCAGCCACAATACATCAGCCCAAATCTGCTGCTCTGAAGACTCAGATTCAGTTATTCTACAAGAAACATGCAAACTGAGACAACAAAAAAAAGGAAATGTTACCTATACATTACTGTCTAATGTGTAAGTTGAAAAGGTAAAGAAAAAGCTGCAACTGTTTACAAGACAAGAAAGGTTTATGAGAATGTGGAGCGACTACATTGCCGGCATTTTTGTAATGAAGAAACATGTCTCCCAGTGCAACCAGTAAGTATCATTAGCATCGGCAGCTACAGAACTGTGTTTCCCTCAGGAAGTGGTCAGGACCAAAAACTCCTGAAGCTCTAACTCTAGGACTCATTAGCAACTTTTAATACTAAAAGTGGGTCTGAGAGAAGTTAGGTCCTGAGGATTTTTAAATCATTAAAACCTGTTCAGTCAGAAATGTACTGCAGGTGAGGGATTTGTGAACTTTCAGTGAAGACAGAATGATAATGCACTCATTTCATTTTCATGGATTCAGTCCACACAGCAAGTTTAAATTATGCAATAAGAGCAGTGATGATCAGATTTGTCCCGTTAGTGTCACGTGTTGATTCAGTTTGTTGCCAGATACAGTCACATCACTCTGAAATATGCCCTTCACCATTACTACCTCCACACCATTAATACATTCTGGGTTCTCTCTGTGCAAGGTTGCCAACTTCAGGTTTTAATGTCAAAGCAAAGTACTGGCTTAACATCACACACACCAGTCTGAAATCCTTCAGAAAGTGTTTTTTTAAATTACATCTGAGATGTAAGAAATGGTCCAGTCTAAGCTTTGCACATGAGCACTGACCAGTGCAGGCATAGTTTGACCAAGGTCGATCAGGATGAGAAAGACTTAACAGTGTAGGTGATGAGTTTTCATCATCAAATTTTTTTATTGTATATTTAAACACTCAGCACATCCATGGTTGAGGAAATGCTGAAGATCTTTCACCAAGTTCAACCTGCAAGACAAGAAGGATAAAAGTGAGTAATAATTGAAAAACTCTACTTTTATAACAGTTTCAACTCCAGCTTGCATTTTACCTTGGACTTTTCTCCCTTCTGACACAATTACTAAGACTTGGTTGGTGCTTTGTTGACACTAGAGGGAGCAATGGGTTGATGACGGTGTTCTGGGTTGTGTTTAGTGTGGGAACAGACTTTTCTTGCTCCCCAGTCAGGGCTTCCTGAGTCACCAAAATCTGGAAAAGAAGGAGGTAACATCCAATTGTAGGACAAGGCATTAGCTCCTTTTGCAGGCCGTTTAATCCCAGTAGGTGAGCCTGCAGTAGACCTGTCTCCATGAGGAGAAGGTTTGTCCTCAAACCCAAATGCAGCGGGGACATCAGTGGAAGGATAATATAAATCCCAAAAGTTTAAGACTGCAGGAGAAACATCAGACATAGAAGCTGGAGGGACATCGGTATAAAAAGCAGGTCCATTCCAAAACATTGAGGCTGCAGGAGCGTGGTAATGATGAGCAGGACTGTCCCCAAAGCCTGAGGCTGCAGGAGCGTGGTAATGATGAGCAGGACTGTCCCCAAAGCCGGAGGCTGCAGGAGCGTGGTAATGATGAGCAGGACTGTCCCCAAAGCCGGAGGCTGCAGGAGC
>JAUMHL010000012.1:19581833-19608296 GCA_032362345.1 Sandelia bainsii | reverse complement strand
GTTTGTGTCGGTGTCCGTTGTTTGGGTGATTTGCTGGCATCGGTTCTGTTGCGGAAAGCTGCAGCAGTATTAGGCCCGCCCCCAAATGCTCTCATTGGTTGAGACGCTTCTTGATGCCAAACCAAAGCCAGTACTCATCAATATCCCGCCCCTCCTGCGACCCATTGTTTGTCTCTATGTCTATTTAGACCCAGCGAGCAACAGACTTTCATCGTCATAATAATAATAATAAAACTGCGTTAACGCGCGATAAAATATTTATCGGCGTTAATTAATTAACGTGTTAACGTGCCCAGCCCTAGTTTCTTTATGTAATGACACAGAAATATTTATGAACATTCAGCTGTGGGTAAAACTGTATTGAAAATAAAAGTAGGTCATGTTTGATCCATGTTGCACAGTGGAAGCTGTAGAACATGTTGTGGATCAGAGGGTTTAGTAACTGATCATGATGAAGAGTTCTTCACCTGCGATGGCTGCACTGCTTATATTTCTGTGACTGCTGCCACTTCACAACACCTGAAAATGTGTCCGTTCTTTTCTAATGAAACCAGTGTGAGAATGATTTGACACATAATTCTGGGCCGATGATGATTACTGACAGTCCATCAGACTGAGGTGAAGTTCCAGCAGGATCCTGCAGGCAGACAGCAGAACTCCCAGCAGGTCAGACACCAGCACCAGCAGAGTGTAAAAACTTAATTTCTCTGTACATGACTTTCTGACTTTCATCATCTCTTCTTCCTCCATGTTTTTCTGTCTCTGCTGAATGTTAATCAGCCCTCTCCATCTGGAGAGAGTCAGAATCTCAGCGCTCCACCTGTCCCACCCAGAGCCGTTTTTATAACGAATATACTCTGTGTCCTTGGCCTGAAAGACAGAAGCTCCTCTCTTCTCTCTACAACCCTGTATGTACCGGTGAAACTAAAAAACTCACAAAAAGAACATTAGTAGTCATAATTTATCCTCTGGGGAACTTCACCAGAAAGTTTCATTTATTTCACTCTTCAGTTTTTAGGGTTGATCCTCTGTGGACCACAATGTTCATAACAACCCATCCAACAGATGGATCAGCCGACAGAGTCACACATAGACTCAATGACGTCAGTATCCAGTCAGTCCAGTCAGGAAGGGAGAAGAACCAGTTCCATCTGACAACATTTGAATCTAAATTTTATGCTCCAACATGGCCGCCTGTTCCCTGTAGTTTCCTAGCAACAGCTGGATGTAAACAACCACACTCCAACAATAACCCTTCAGATAAAACCTTGAAGAACCCTTGAAACAGTTAAAAATGAAATAACCCAGCTACCTTCAGTTTGACCGCACTAAAACATTCACTCACAAACACTCGAAGCATCGTGTTTCATCTCTGGTTATTTTATTTGGTTCAGACGAGCCAGCAATTATCTGAAGGGGCAATTAAACCCTGAATGGAACAATGTAATTATCGTTCATCTTTAACATATCAAAGGCAGGTTCAGCGAGTGAATGAACCCGTCACACGACTTTGGTTCAAAATGTCACCGACCGCTGCAGCAGTCGCTCATATCACAGTAACAATCAGAAACTCACTGTTAAGAACAGTTTTTCAACATCAGTGTCACTTAATGGCAAAAACTGTACATGAAAAGTTCCTATATACAGTAAAACACTGAGACTAATAACAAATAACACTGTTTTCATGATCATAGTTAACATTTGAATTATTTTACATTCTGCTGGTGACTCTCACATCAGGGATCAATAAAATATTTTGACTATACTTTAATAGAATTAATCAGAAACATAAATAACAACATGTCAAATAAATGTGAAAGTAGCAGAAACAGTAAAACTCAGGTAAAGCAGAAAACTGAGTTTACATACAGAACCTTCCTCCACTCTTTGTTTGGTCTATTTTACATTTATCATGTCGTCATCATGGAGAATTAACAGCTGCTGTTTCCTGTGTCCATGGATGTTCAGACAGTTGTAACTGTGATGGTTCTGCAGCTCTGTCTCATGGTAGCTTCTGTTGAAGCTGTCACTCACATCAATAAACATTTAGATTTGTCTTGTTGATCTGTTTTACTGTGCATCATCTGCTGCAGCAAATCAGTTTATACACATATATGATATAATATTTGATTTGAGGAAGTTTGAAAAAGCCAGAAAACAAAACAATATTCAGACCAAAAATGGATTGAACTGCTCACATCCGCACTAAGAGTTTGTGGTGAAGAGCTACAGTTCAGAAATGTTGGGAACAACTGGTTTCATTGACAGTAGGTCAGAGATCAACCACATAAAGCTCTGCTGTCGGGTGGCACAAACCTGCACAAACTCGTTGCATCATTCAAGACATTTTCAGTATTTGTTGCTTCAGGGCTGCAGTGAGCTCACAGGTCCTGGGTTTGACCTGGAATAACGTAGCAGTCTGTGGACGAGCTGAAGGGCATCATGTCTAAAGAAATCTCCGGCTCACACTCGTACTGCAGCATGGCGGGAAGCAGCAGGTTGCTGTGGTTCCGGGATTCATCTGAAACCACTGAAACTTTGTCAAAGTTCTGCTCCAGGTCTCCGCCCATGTGAGGCGGCGGTGGCATACAGGCGGCGAGTCTCTGCGCCCCGGGACCCGGCATGGCGCAGGCTTCCTTCTGCATGGTGGTGTCGTGGTGATAAGACACCAGCTCGTTGCTGAAGTCCACCGTCTCCACAGTTGAGGTGGAGCAGTATTTGTTACAGCCCAGGATGGTGGAGAAGGCCTTCCTGAAGTCCGCGTTGAAGGCGTAGATGACCGGGTTCAGGGACGAGTTGGCCCAGCCGAACCACACGAAGATGCTGAAGGTGGTGTCGCTGACGCACGGCGGCTCTCCGGCTTTGTCCAGGTCGCAGAAGGGAACCACGCAGTTGAGGACGAAAAACGGCAGCCAGCAGAGCACAAATACCCCCATGATGATGGACAGCGTCTTTAAAACCTTCGTCTCTCTCTTGAAAGACGTCTTCAGGGAGCCTTTGTCGTGCGCTAACGCGCGGTGCCGGTGGTTTGGCGCACGGGGACCGGCCGCCCGCTCCAAAGACGAGATCCGTCTGATCTGGTTTTGCGCGATACGGAAAATGCGCGTGTACGTCCCCACCATGATCACCACGGGGATGTAGAAGCTTATGAGGGACGAGGAGATGGCGTAAGTCCGGTTCAGGCTGGCGTTGCAGTCGTCCGGGTTGTCCGCCGTGGAGTTCTCTGCGCGGTGCCAGTTGAGCTGCACGGGGATGAAGGAGATGAGGATGGAGAGAGTCCAGGCGACACCGATCATCACGAAGGCGAACCTGCGCGTCATCTTGCGCTCGTACTTGAACGGGCTGGAGATGGCCCAGTAGCGGTCCATGCTGATGATGCACAGGTTGAGGATGGACGCGGTGGAGCACATGATGTCGAAGGCGACCCAGGTGTCGCAGAAGCGGCCGAAGAGCCAGATCCCGGCGACCTCCGAGACCGCCCTCCAGGGCATCACTAGCACCGCCACGAACAGGTCGGACACCGCCAGAGAGATGACGAACGCGTTGGTGACTTTGGAGCGTAGATGGCGGAATTTGATGACGGCGGCGCACACCAGAGTGTTACCCAGCAGGGTGGAAACGATCAGCATGCACAGGACGCAGCCGGTCAGCGCCCGGAGGCTGAGCCCTCCACCCGGCCCGGGGCTGTCCGCTCCCGCTGTGACCACCTGGTGCTGGTCCTGACGGTGGTTTTGGCTCTCATTATAAAAGCTCTCCATGGATACACAGAGTCAGTCCTTCGGTGCCAACGTCTCCTCATGACGTGATGCCCTCCTCACCATCGCCCGCAGCGAGTCTCAACTTCAAACTCTCTGCTTGTGTTTCACAAAAAAAGAGAAAAACTCCTCGAGTCGAATCCATCAGTGACGGATTCCTGCAGGAGACGAGCTCAGATCATCCGCTGCTGCCCGCTCAGTGACCGAGGCTGCAAATGGAGAGCTTCAGTGTCCCTCTCCTGTCTGTAACACATTCAGCCTCAGATCTTTGTCTTATTACAGAGGAGAACAGAAACATCTCAACGTTTTGATTCTAATGTAACAGTTTGCTGCACATAAGCTTTCGTTCTGAGCACAAATCTCTAAATTTATGACTCTGCATCAGTTATGCATCGAATACATCCTGTAAATGTAAGTAAAAATGAAGGAGAGAGGTGCACAAAGCAGGAAAATATAGAACAAATGTAACTTTGTGTGCAGGCACAACACACAGGGAAAAAAACCCTTTTAAACTTCTTAAATACTTTAGAAAACCTTTTGGTCTGATATGTTGGAGTTTAAAACACTGTGTGAGCTGCAGTTATTTAGTCAATGAGATGAAAATGCATAAAACTTTTTACTGAACATTGAAAGTAAAACTCTGTGTTACATGTGAAGAAAACTTTATTTTTCCTTCACAATACAACACTAAAACGCACAAATGAAGAATCATACTGCATCATTAGTTGATGCATTATTGGATCCAGAGTCTGTGTATTTACAGTATTTTACTGTTTGGTTATTAACCCGAACTGACCCAGTTCACACAAGCTTACAGTTTCCCCCTGAACCTGTAAATGTATATTGTTAGTTACACAAAAACTACAAATAATACAACTATTAATTAACTGACATGTAACTTTAAATAGAGCTGCAGTACACTGTACCAGTATGTAAACAGTAGTACTCTTAGTACTACTAACTACTATTCATATTTCTTGGTTTCTTGGTACCAGGTGCAGGTAACTCAGACGGATCCACAGATAGTTGTAGTTAGTTTATAAGTTTTCATTCTTCATGTTTCCATAAACCTTTAAATATTTTAGAGTTGCCTGTCGATGATGTGTCTGTTTCAGAACATTTTATACACATATAATAATATATAATCACATAATGTGTTTAAAATACTTTTACAACATCAAGAAAATAATATAAAAACTATAACAAACAAACTATAACATAAACTGTAACAAACAGCAGCACAGAGAAGATATGAAGTAAAGGAGGGTGAACTCTGACCTCTAGTGGGCAAAGACACACAACACACCAGCAGCAGCACAAAGACACACACACTGATTTCTGTTATTAAAGGACCAGTTCTGCATTTTCATGTCCCCAAAGCAAACAGGACATTTGTACCTGGGACAGTGTCAGTGTCAGTGACTCAGACCGAAACCAGAATTTTCATACAAAAGCTGAAAATATAAATATGTGAATTTCTTCTGTCACAGTCTGAAGATTGAGGATCAACATCGGCCTCGAACCAGATTTAGAAGGTGTCAGGTACAAACATAATTATTAACAAACCTCATGTTTCAGTGAAGTTGTCTGTAGATTTTTGCTAAGCTACAGTTTGGTTGCAGCAGCTTAAGATCATCCCTGCACCTCCCACCCAACTCTTCATCACTAGTGGAGGGTTTGAACCACTGAGCCCCACCTCCACCCCCACCCTATCAGACAACTTGTTGCATTTGTGTCAGGATAAGTTACATGTGTCCACCAGGTGGCGATACAGGCTCCTGAAAACTCTATTACCACAGTAATAAATGAAGACGGTGTCTGTGGAGGAGTGTGTAGAGCTGCTGACTGAAATGTTGGTGGTTATTGTGGAAGTTTATCCAAACAGATGTGGTCCAGTTTCTTTCCTCGCTCCTTGCTATTGTGCCCCTAGTGGTGGGGCGCAGACTGCAGTTTGCACGCACAGAACAGACCCTACATAGCTCAGAGCGTCCACATTCACACACTGAACTATGTTTGGGGCCTTACTCACAGGCAGGGAAAGGTTTTTGATCTGGATCACAACGACCCACTAGACCTGGGTCTGTTTGAACCCAGGACTTTTTAGAGTGTAGTGGAGGAGAAGTTTGATGTTTGCCTCTGAAATAAAGTGAAGTCATAGTATGAAGCAGAAAATAGAAATACTCAAGTACAGTAGAAATAACTCGTTGTACTTCAGTGCAGTATTTAATGAACACACGTTTTTATTTTTATTATTAACATGATAGTTTTTTCTCCTCCTATGTGCCCCCTTGTTTGAGGATGTTCCCCACTTAGACCCGCCCCTGCCTCATAAAAGGCACAGTGGTGTTGAAAACAGACGCACTGAAGGTTTGTTCACGCAAACGTGTGATTTCACATTAGACTCGTGCGTGCGCGTGCGTGCGCGTGCGTGCGGGCATGAAAGGGTTATGTTTACAGCAGGCGGATGACGTCACTGTCAGCTGTGTGTGCGGATGATTCAGCAGCTCAGTCCGTGTCCGCGGCTCCTCCTCTGCACATGTGCAACAGAATCGGGTTTCAGTCGGACCACCGGCTTTTATTTTGACATTTTAGTCCTGTCGGGGTTCCAGGGCGATAAAGGTGACCCCGTGCAGGTGATAAATATCCTCAGGAAACCCCGTAGTGTTGTGTAGCGTGTAGTCTGTGTAGGCCGGACAGACGAAGCCGCTTCGTCCTCCTCAGATCTCCGTGTGGATTTTATCACCGTAACAGGACTTTTGTCGTCAGGAGTCTTTTCTTCAGAGTCTCTGCGGCTGGATTTCACCAGAACACATCCCGACTCACGTCCTGCTGGCCTCATTCAACCATCTCAACTACGACGTTTCCGCATTTTGACGCCTGATGCTCCGTCTTCGCGGCAGGTGAGCTGGAGTCTGCTCGTACAGAAAAACAGCAAATATCTGCATTAAAATGTTACTTCAACACATCTACGTTCATTTCTGCAGATCTCAGCACACACCGAACATCACACACGTTCACATCAGCTTCTATAACGGGCTCAACACACACGGAAACATCCGCAGAACAGATGTGGATGAAAATTAAGGGTTTCGTCAACGAGGTTCTGCGCGACGGCAGCACCACAGTGCTTGGTGGTAGTGACCTTATGATAATATCTACAGTGTAGAGAGAGGTGGAAATGTTTGTAGAACCCAGTTTAAACTGTAAAAAAACACTGTCAGAGCTGAAACTACTGATCAATTAGTCCAGTCGTAGACTTTTGGTCAAACTATACAAATAATCTGAACATTTATTGTTCTGGGAAATAATATTGAGCATTTTTCTAACATTTTCTAGAGAAAAAGACAAATTAATGAATCAATGAGAAAATCTTTAGATTAATTAAATGAATAAATCACTGTTAGTTGTAGCTATAATCAATATGTTTGAACAGAGAACTGTGTCATAGCAGATATGTTCTGTGCAGCTGATTATTAATTTTATCCTTCATTCTAAAAATGTCCATCATATTGTCTTCCACGTGTCCACCACTCAACCATCCAGAACCCAAAGATATTAGATTTACTGAAACAGAAGAATAGTTCTAACTTTTCAGAACTTGGCATCAGGTGAGTCTTTGTGGTCAAACCAAGCTGAGGTTCTACAGCAGTGCAGGGAGTATAATGACTGTTCTCCTTCTCTGCACGTTCCACACAGGAGCAGCCACATTCCTGACGTCTTTAGCCCCATTCTTTCCATTCTTTGGTTTGATTTGGTTCCACTCTGAAGTGGCTCTGGTCTCGTTCTAAACCTGCGCACGTGGCTTCTAATAATAATCCCTGCAGCTGTGTTTGCTGAGGCGCTGAGCTGAGAACAGAACCTTCTCTGCAGTTGGATTTCGTTCCTTTCGTTGTTGCCTGAAGCCTGATTACCTTTCTCATAACGTTCTCTAGTTCTTGGGCACAGTTATTTAGTTGTTCTGCTCAGCAGGTTCTGTGCTGTAGTTCTTTCAGTCTCTAGTTGTAGTTCTTTTGTTCTTCAGGTTCTGCTCTCTTGTTTTGTTTCTTAGGTCTTTAGTTCTGTCCTGTTGTTCTTTGTCTTTGGGTCTGTTCTGTTGTGCTTTGTTCCTTTCATTCTGCTGGTTCTGTCCTGTACATGTTATGTTCCCTAGTTCTTTAGGTCTGTTCTCTAGATCATATCATATGTTCTGCTGGTTCTGTCCTTTATTTCTCTTGTTGTTTTTATTTGTATTTACCTTCCAGTTCTGTCCTGTTCTTGTTTTCTTCTATTCTGCTCTCTATTTATTTTGTTCTGATGTTCTTTGGGTTTGTCCTCTACTTCTTTTTGTCTGTAGAATCCTTCGTTGTCCTCTAGATCCTAGTTCTGTCCTGTAGTTCTTTCCTTTTCTGTGCCTGTTCTGTTGTTCACTATCTTTGTGGGTTCTGTTCTCAAGTTTTTTAGATTCTGTTCTCTAGATTATTTATTCCTCCAGTTCTTGAGTCCTTTGGTTGTGACTTTCAGTTCATTCATACTTTTGGTTGAGTAAGTTTTCTACTCTTTACTTGTTTTGTTTGACACGTTTTGTTCTCCTGCTGTTTTGAAGGTTCTTTGCTGTAGTTCTTTTTCAGGTTCTGGCCTCTGGTTCTTTTAGTCTGCAGGTTTCTTTACTTGTTTTGTTCTGTGAATCCTAACTTTTACCAATTCAGTTTTGCAGTTGGGTCTTCTAGTTCGTCAGTTCTGCTCATAGAACTTTTGTCCTGTCCGTTCTGTCTCTTGTCACTTTGCGTTACAGACTATCTTTCACTTCTGTCGGTTCTGTCTTGTTTGGTTCCCCCTGCATTGTTCTCAGCTGCACTGACAGCAGCAGAACAGAAGTTGCTGTTCTTCTGGTGTCGTTCCAGAGGGAACCTGCTGACCTGCGTGTGTTCTTAACAGTCTGGCGGGGGTCCAGTCAGTCTGTCCGTCTGTTGGTCTGACGTCTCCGCTCTGCTTCTTTCTCCTCTGAAGGATCCCTCGCCCTCGGGCTGCTTGAGTCCTTCTTCAACATAGAACCCAAACAAAAAGCACTTTGCTGTAGTTGTTGCTTTGTGGTTTCTGTTTTCTCCTTCTTTCACCAACATACTGTTGAAATAAAACCTGTTCTCAGCACATAGATGGATTCAGACTGTGGTTCAGATGGTTCTCAGTTCTCTTTGAATTTGATTGTTCTCTTCTGGAAATACACACGACGTCGGTGCTGAGGGAAACCACAAGTGATGAGTTTGTGCGCAGCTGATCAAAAATTAATGTTTTCCAGACTGTTCTCAAACAATAAGAACAGAACATTTGGTGAATAATTAATAGAAAAAGTGCTGCAGCAACTCGGCGCTCACACAAGGACTTTTAATTTATTTCCCTCAGTTTCTGGTGAAATCCCAAAGTTCTCCAGGCTCCAGTAAAGATGTAACGGTGGATTTCAGTAACCAGCACTGTTGACGTTCTCTTAACAGCCTGAGCTGAGATTCAGAGTTTAACAGCTGCTGCTATTAAAGATTTAAACTATCAGGAACAGTTTTTACACAACGTGCAGAACAAAAGTCTTCATTTAAACCACGACTGTGAACCTCAAGCTGAGTCAGGTAATCGTAGAAGAACATTAAAAGATGAACATCACAGTTTACTCTTAATTAATTATTATATTATTATTATTATCATTATTCATAATGTGGTTTAAAAGAAGATCAGCAGATCCTCAGTCTGGAGAAGCTGGATCCTCTTCTTCTTCTTCAGGGTTTATTAGTGAGGAGCTGGAACCGCTTCACTTTAGAGCAGAGTCATCGTTTAGCTCTGTCTCTCTCTCTCTGTGTCTTCTTTCCTGGACTGAGTTATTTTATTAATCTGCCTGATTAATTGTTTGCGCTATAATTATAATTTACCAAATGTGTTCAGATTATGATCATATTTGACAAAGAAAAGCAGGAAAATGTCTCATCAGTCGACTAATCTAACTAAATGTTCTGAGGAGCATATTAGCATGCTAACGTTTGCTACTTAGCCTACAGATTCATCTGAGACAGATGTGACTGTTATTTTCAGGTATTCGATCATGACACAGTAATGGTTCTGAAACTGAAACTGAAACTGCACCGTGACACCGCCGATAGTCTCCCTGATCTGATTCCTGTTGTCAGAACAGAACCTGTCACTTTCTTCTGTGCTCAGACTTTACATGAAGAAAATAACATTGTGTCTGTAGTTTGAACTCTTTGCCAGCTGCAGGTCTGGTCCACTGAGTCCTTTACAGAATGTTGGTTATCTGTGTTGTGAGGCGTTCAGGGACAGTACAAAATGTAGCTTATTCGTGTTGTGAGGCGTGACACCTGACAGTTAACATGAAGTAATTCACCCTCATGTGTTCAGTAAATCTGTTGTAAAAACAGTTTAGTGTAAACTCAGCTTCTCCAACACGTGACGTCACGAGGTGCCTCTGAAAGCAGCATGTGTTGCCTGGGAGCCTTTTACAGCCCTTTAGTGCTGGTACCCTTCATCCCCCACTCTCCCTCCTGGTTTCATAGCAACTTGGCATGGACAACATCCCTGTTGTGCTGGGAGTCCTGGACCTCCACTCACTCTAATGCACCCACTCATTCCACCACCCCCACCATCATTAATCTGCCACAAAGCAGCTCTGTCTCTCTGCTGCCCAGCACCAAACTCCTGGAGAGTGAACTCTGCTAATCCACCACACTTGATCTGAAGAGTCCAGGAAACCTACTTCTGGAAATCCAGCATCTACTGCTGGGAATAAGCAGCATGTCAGACTGGTCAAATATATTTAGTACAGAACAGGAGTTTACATGAAGACTGGCTAGACCTTGAGAAAGCTGCTAACGTGGCCTAGATGCTGAGACAGCCAAAGGAAAAGCACAAGAACATTTCTACAAAGGATTGGTTTGCCATTTTTCAAGCTGGTCTTAATATAATATACTTATATGTGTGTATATATAAGCCTCGTCACATCTCACAAAGAACTTCTTTCACAGAAAGAGAGAGGGAAATTTGTCTTCTATAGACTGTAAGTTCGATAGACCAGCTTGCTTTAGGTTAGTGGGACTGTTGAAGGGCTCGGTGCATTTTGCACAGTTTCTTTCTGTGTATTTTAGTGGTTCTTCTCTGGAAACTGTGACCTCTCCGACCATTAACTGGCCTCTGATTTGATCAGAGTGAGGAAACGTCACCACCCAGTCACAGATCGAAAGATTCACCAAACATTTCCTGCCTCCAGAATCCATCAGCAGAGAGAGAGAGAGACGGAGGACATCAGTCACCTGTCAGAAAGGGAATAAACTCAGGAGATAAACTCAGGAGATAGAGGCTGCAGAGAAGAGGAGAGAACGAGAATAAAGAAAGGAATCAAAGGAAAGAGGGGAAGGAGAAGGAAGAGGACTTTGACCTAAATCAAGATAAGGATGCTCCTAGAATTGGACGGAATGGATTTTACCCTTATCACTGTTCAGATAGTATTAGTACACAAAACAGTTTTCTGTACTGGTGCTGTTATACAGCATGAAGCAGCAAAGTTCAGATTTAATCCAGGAACTGTTCGGTGAAAGAATAAATCTGAAGATTCTGAATCTGATCAGTCGTTCAGCACCAACTTTTAGTGATAAGATAAGACGAGCCTTTGTTCGTCCCACACTGGAGACACACTTTGGGTTAATCTTTGCTGGTGGCTGTCACTCAGTTGGTTAAGCAGTCATCCATGAACCTCAGGGTCAGTGGTTCAACTCCCGGTTCCTCTTCGCCACATATTTTTTTGACCACCATTAGATTTGTTGTTTTGTCAGTGCTATTATCACCATATATATATTTATTTCTTAGTCTCTTTATTAGAATACAACTAGAAAATATGTAAGTATTAAAAAACACAAATAAAACAGCTTCTTTAGGCTAAAATGACAAATATTGAGTTTGATCTCTGTAGAGGTCAAGGACAAAAACAGGAGTGGAAGACCTGTCAAAACCTGATGAGAAGTTTCTGAGAGACCGGATGAAGTCCAGCAAGGACCTGACTCAGCATCTGGCAGCTTCATCTGGATGCTGAGTTGATCCTTCCATAGCCCGAAAAAGCCTGATCAGGAATCAGGTCTTTGTGAAAGCAGAGCAGCCAACAAACCACTTTTTGTGTTTCTAGTTGTTCTAATGTAAAAACTGAGAGATAGACGTATATGGACATCACAGCACTTCTGAAAAACTAATCCAATATTGGCCTAAGACTTTTCCACAGTCCTGAATACAGCAGGTCTAAAGGGAGACTCCTATTCTTTTCCTGTAAAACATATAGACTGCTTGTGATAAGTATGTATCGGAGTAACCTTTCAACTGTCGGCTATTATCAAAGAAGTCATTAACAGCAGATTCTAATAGTGTGCACAAAATAATAGGAACACCTTTCCCTATAGTGCAATACAGCATCCTCTGAAATGAAAACACAGATGAATCAACACCTGTCAGGAACAGTTTGACCAGATGTTGAACATTATTCTTTATTTCTGTTGATTAGACTGAGTTTTATGGGGCCGACAGTGGCGCAGTAGGAAGGTAAAAATGCTTTTAAGCTTTTTGTGACATCAGAGACTATCGATGAACACATCAGCTTTAAGTGCTGAATGACCAAAACCATCCACGTGACTTCATATTAGCTTCTCCTCACTCTGAATATGAACTGGATCAGAACTTTGGATTATTTTATATAATTATTTTATATTTATTGTAATATGCATTTTTGCTGAGTTCAGTTGAGAAACGCCGCAGAAAACAAAGTATTAAAGTAGTGGTCCTGTGAGCTCCAGAGCTCAATACCAACTGTAAAGGAATAAAAAATTTTAAAAAATCAGCTTGTTAACAAACAACCGTTACAGCCTTTAAAATGACATCAGACCTTTATAATAATACATTAAATGAGGTCAGAATTTGACATTATAATCAATTAAGACAAAAAAATCCATCCCTTTGAGTCTTACTCTGCTGGCCAGTACGTTTTCTGCCTGACTGGATATTTCGTAACTGCGAACATCACGAAACCTGTCGCTCATCCTGTGTGGATCAAATATCCTCCACAGTCTCGTGAGCCGCTCGGGCTGCACAAAAACAAGCTGCGTCCAACCAGCAGCCATGAATAATAAAACACAGCAGCTAAATGTGGCTTTTCTATTTTGATAAGGAGTCTTCCTGACTGAGAGACTAATGACTTTAATTTCATGTGGTATAATTGGCAGCTAGTTTTTTTTAATTTTTTTTTTTTAATACTGTGTAAAACCATCAGACCGACTCAACAAAAAATGTTTTGAATCATTAGGCTTATTTCTGCAGCTGTTTTTCTTATTCTTAATTTGTTAAATCACTTTACTATTTGTATGTATTTATTAAGATTCATTTTGTAATTAAATATTTAAACGCAAGATAAAATAATTACAATTTAGAAATAAGATAAATAACATGAAATAGTCAATACATGCTAAATCAACTTACCTTTGATATCAGTATTAAAGAACATTAAGGTTAAAAGTTGTGAAGAAGGAATTATGTTGCTTTTGAGTTATTTTCTTCTGGATGAATAGTACCCGTTATGTGGAGCCTACTGGCACAGTTTAAAGATACTGCACCAGATTACGTTTCATAATAGGATTGAACCCTGAGGAGCACCTCTTAGTCACATACCAGATGAATCCTAAAACTACCCCATCTCTTATCTGTTTTAGATATGGTAGATTATTTTATTAACTAATTTGTATGTAAAAAATAGTCCAGTGCTTCATTTTAAATTGTCCATCCAACTATCCAAAGCCAAAATTCCATTTACTGTTATAGAAGACTTGGAAAACCAGAGATTCACATTTGAGAAGATGGAACTAGTGAGTTTCCCACATTTGAGTATAAAATATAACTTGGACTTGTCAAACGTACTGCAGATTTATTTTGTTTTGATAGACTACCAAATGGAAAACTGATTAAAGACCATTTAAAGGGTCCAGAAACATCTGGCTATCAAGTTGCTGCAATATGTTTCCCTCCACACTCTGTGTACTGTACTGTACTACTATTTTTTTTATTTTTTTAACAAAATAAAAACTAATGATCCTTTTCAGATGTGTCTTCTCTTAGTTGTGTTTGTGATTCAGACTGAGGACAACAGGAGCTGATCAGGTTACGATCGATTCATTTATCATTGAGCAATAATGGAAGATGATCCTGTTGCTGTAGCAGAACTTTGGCCTGTGAGCATTTTTATTCTCTGCTGAGAGCTCATCTTACATTTTCAAAACACACACCAAAGAAAATGCCCTGGAATAGGAAAGTGTGTGTTTGTAATTTTACTATCCAATCAGGATTAATGGTTTCCAGTTTCACACACACAGTGAAATCAGTCCTGGCCATCTGTTGTGTTGCTGGCCCTTCTGCGAGTGCGGCTTTGGCATACTGTGACCTTTTCTCAGCCTGAGAGTGTAAATGAAATTGGACCTCACACAGTGGAAAGACTCACCTGAGAGCCTGGAGCTGGTTTTATATGAAGGACACAGCATCTGTCAGGAGACACTGAGACTGTCATTAGTGAGAAATGAACTCCGACAGCCAGAGTCAGGTCTCGGAGTCTTGCTGTGGCATTGTCCTTCTTATTACACGGCAAAAAGACGTTCAATCTTCAGCAAGAGTTTATGCATAAAACCAAGCAGATTCAACATGATCCAATCAAAGGTTGAGAAACAACGATAAACCAATATAAATATAATATAATATTCTGTGCACCCAGACGGATGCACTTGACCTCGTCTAGCTGTCGGCCCTTGATTCCTCTCTGCTCAGTGAACAGAGAAATAGAGCATGAGGACATTAATAACCCAGAGTATGAGTGACTGATGTACAGTAGAGGAGGAGGGGGAGGAATAAAACCAGGTTAATGTTAAGAGGAGGAGGAGGAGATACAGGGAGGGAGAAGGGGGTTGAGGGTTGACAAAAGGAGCAAGAGGAAAGAAAAGAAGGTTGGTTTTTAGTAGCATCACAGCTGAGCCTGTTTCAATCTGTTGAACCTCAGGTTGTTGTCTGAAGTCACAGTTTTAGCAGCAGCTGCTGAGCAGTAAACGATAAGAGATGTTGATTTATCATAGATCTGAATCCTACTGACTTGACCTCAGTTTTCACCAGCTTCTTGATCCAAACAGTGGACGCCCTCCTTTAGGACTAGTTTATACTAATAGAACAGCTTAATATATTGTTCTTGATCTGTGATAGAATATTCCAAGCTCATAGTTCACATATTATTTTTTTCCTCAAACTTTCAACCTTATCTCATGATCCCCATGCTCAAATGTTTCTCATATGTATAGTAATGCAACTGGGATTGTGACCTGAAACATCACAGACGATACCCAGCAAATGCTGAGGCAATTTCTACCTGAGATTTAACCACATGTGATTTTCTTTTTTTCTTGTTTATAAGGCTGTATTTTTTACAGACATAATTGGATAAATGATGGCTCGTTGTGCCAAGCGTTCTGCAGAGCACCGTAATCTGCTGCTGCAGGGTTTGCAGATGTTTTAGAGTGAAATTGTAGCTGTAGTTAATTAATGTTCATGCAGAAACTTCTGTAATTACAGTTTTGGCTGTCTGCATGCTGGTGTCTGTGCTCAGACAGAGATTGTTTGTGAATAAGGTATAAAATGATTTGGCCAGTTGTGTTGGGCCTTTTCCAGCAGCATCAGATTATTTGGATGTAAAATAAGGTATAAAAGTCTGATGGGTGCAGTTGTTATTTAAGTCTAATCAACACTGTGTCTCTGGGTTCTCAGTCAAAACATGGTTACACATAAAGCAGAAAGTCAGTCTGTGAATTTAAAGTTATTGCTAATGTCAGTTACTTGCAAACATTAAAATGTAAAACAAATTAGACAGAAGGGGTTTAGATTTGAATAAAAGCTGTTTAAACCTGTTCCTGAGCCTAATAAGAATAAAATAATTGAACAGAAGATGCATGATGAGACATGTTTTAATTCTGTGATATTTGCCTAAATATTAAACGTCGTGTTGCACTGGAGCAGTGTGAGCCAACTGCTCCACGTCCTGTGGCTGTTTTGCACTTCTGGGAAAAATATCCATCATAGAAGTTTGGATCAAATCCAGTTCTGTCTCTCCTGAAGTTACAAAGCTAATTATAGCTGCTGGCAGGCAGCCACACTGATACGCTCCCACTCAGTCCATCAATCACATCAGTCTGGCTTCAAGTGCAAACCAGGGTCCTGTTTCCATCTGAGGAGTAAAGTAAAATTTCTGTGAATGCTGAATGAAACTACACACACGCGAATAAAACAACACAGAATGAAAACACTTCCCCATTTTCACCAAATGTTACTCAACAAAAAAAACCATGAATAATTTAGTTCTTGTTTAATCCTGCAGCTTCTCACATTTCACGGAGCATTTTTAGTTACGATGCTTTTTGGAAACTGGTTCTTAGCTTGAAATTTCATTTTCATCTTGGCTTCAGGAAACTTTTCAGAAACGAAGTGACAGATAAATGACGTGAGTTAACCGATGATATTTCAGCGTCTGTAGCTGATCGGAGGTTAAAGCCGTCAGGTGAACTTCAGTATTTGATGTGGACGAGTCTCTGCAGGTCTGACTGTGCAGCTGCAGCTTTTTCCCAGCTGCTCTGATGTAAACTCCGTTAGTGAAAGTGAGTTGTGAGCACGCGTCGCTGATTTATTGATATAGTTCATCAGTAACAGATATCAAGGTCGGGACACGTCAGCAATAACTCTGTAACTCCAGACTGATAATCTACCACACTTTATTTAGTCACCACTTTCTATGCAGGTTTATACAATTGCACATGACTGAGTCTGAAGATAAGAGTCGGTGCCAACGCTGCAAACAGATGTAAATAAATTAAATAATATCTAGTTTTTTGTATTTAATCTTTTCAGTTATAAGTATCAAGAAAAACAAAACTTTCTGATTTGCTGCAAGTCGGTTTTTACTTCACTCAGTATTTTAGGGGTTGTAACTGATTAGTTGATATAATAAAACATTTGAAGACGTCATCTTGGACTTTGGAGCTTCTGGTAAACATTTAGTTTTGTTTTTTTTTTTTCTTCTTTGTAATAATTTTATTGGAATGATCACTCACATAAGCTGCACTACTGCATCCGTAGCTGGATGGACTTCCTGGTCCAACAACATACAAATCTGAGAGCTTTTAGTGTTTAAACGGACTAAACCTGGATCTGTTGCCAGGACAAGAACCAATAGATCCAGGATGATAAAATCATCAACGATATTAAGGAGATAATGTATGAATCCACGTCTGCAGAACAGGGCACAGTTCAACTCTGTTGGTTTATCAGTGAGTCATCCCTGACTAAGTAATGACCCCTCAGCAGCTTCTTATCCATTAAGCAAATTAGTGTAGTTGACTTTACACCTGAATTGTTCATTTCTTCAGATGCACTGTGTGGCTCGCAGCCAAACACATAAAGCTTCAGTGTTCGTGGTGAAACGGGAAGTTCTCGCTCGGCTGACTCATTGAAGCCTCTCATCTAAAACACACTTGTCTTAATGATTTTGCAATTGAAATCTCTCCTGTGCATCTGCCAACAGCAATGAAACATGAATCCCGGAGATCGTAGACGACACGTGAAAAAGACTCCCTGCAGGGAAAACGGGGAAAAATCACCCCAGAGGCTGTGTCTGTGTGTGTGTGTGTGTGTGTGTGTGTCTGTGTGTGGTTCATGTGCAGTATCTAGTTTATTTTTAGGTTGTGTTTTAGACGTGAACTGACTGAGCTGCCCCCGTCTGTCACACGTGACCCCGTAGCTCAGGCTCTGAAGTCCAGCAGGAAAAGACGTCAGGTTTTTCCCAATGTGCCTGAAAATGACCTTTGACCTGGAACAAGTTGAACCTCATGTTCTGCTTTGTGGCAGGTACGGACAGGTCGTCTTCTGTCCTGTACTTGATGAACTTAAGTGGAAGATTTCTGCTTTTCGTTCCCACATAACATAAATATTTGTTGTATGTTCCTTAAGATCCATTAAAATTAGTTTGACCAAGTCAAGTTCTGGTGGATGAACTGTTTTCTACCTGTGGATGCTACTCATCAACCAGCAAACATTGATTTAGTTTAGATATGTTTTTCTTGACGTCTTGAAGTGAAATAGGGCTGTGTGTTGGTAAGAAACTGGGAATACGAAGCATCATGATACAGGGGTTATGCTTCAATTATTGCGCTATATTGCAATTTTTGTTTAAATCAAATTGTAGGAAAAGTGTCATAGTTTGATTGGCGCTGACATAACACGAATCAGTGTGCAGCATTCACACATATTCATCTTCAGCTTTCAGTGCTTGTGTTGAGCTCCGTAATTAACTTTGAAAGTCAAAGAATTAGAATTTAATCTGTAGCTTAATTCATTTCCAAACAGTGGGCGTGCAGTGCTGTGGATAACGAGGCTTTTCCCTGAATTAACATCACAGAATCTACTTTAAGAGCTGGAAACATCAGAAATGAAATTCACTGTGTCAAACACAAATGTGTTAAAAAAACACAAACCTCATTTACACAAAAACGGACTTTCATGCTGCAGGTGATCGATGTGCAGATTTCAGTGTGTTTTCTTCTCTCTACACAGGCGTTTTAAGGTGGGCGGTGCTGCATGTTGATGATGTGGGGAGTGAAAGTTAAACACCACAGACGTGACAGGAAGTCTTTCCTCTTGCTGTCTTTTGCACACACACACACACACTCAACGAGTGAATCGTGATTGCAGAGGATAAAGAGAGAGAGAGAATCTCGTTATCATTTTACTGTGACCTCGTTCATCAGTCTTCATCCCTCCTGTGTCCTTGGTATCACAGCAGTGTTTCTGCTGCAGTCACGGTGCTGAACACACACACACACAAAACACAGTCTCTATATTTTAAAACCTGCAGTTATATCGTGCTCCCTGAACATTCTGGATTCTGATTGATAAAACATTAAACTAATATTGTTAAGCTGTTATGTCCGTTACATTAACATCAGTTACTCCACAAAGTCATCATGGGAATCGTTTTCTGACACTTGTTTTATTGACTGCTAACTGCGCTCCGACAGCTCAGGTGTGCGTTTGCTGGTCTAAATTAATGTGCATGTTTTAAACTGTATTTAAAGAGGTGATATGTGCCAGTCGGGTAGATGGACACGTTTGTTTGTTTTTGATACAACCAACAGAGACCTAAAACCTGGAACTGAATTCTGATGTTGGTGGGTTTACTTTAGGTAAAAAACAATCATCATCCCTATAGCCACGTAGTAAAGGTGTCGCTTTACTTTGTCTCAGTCCCTGCAGTTAAAGGACAGGGTCACAGTTTTTAAAGTCTGTCTTAAAACAACACTGAGGTGTCTGTTTGAAGACTGAAACAGGTTTTACTTGCTGTAGCTGTTGCTGTTGTTCATACAATCCTGTGTAAGTGATGGAGACCGAAATCTATAATCCTCCATCTGTGCAAACATGTATTAAATATTTAATTTGAAGACAATATAAGGCTTCAACGTTCCAAAGAAGTCACAAGAAGTGAAAACTCATGCTTTAGAAAAAAAAACAGAAATAAAAAGTTAAAATCGCACAAAAACTGAATAAATAAAATAATAAATACAATAAACCATTTAAAACGATGAGAAAAGGCAATTCGATAAAGATTTCCTCTGTCCTAGATAGTTTTTAACCGAGCTGCTGGTACAGAACAGAAGCTTTCTGCCTGGAGTCAGGCCGTGAAAAGCTTAATAGGTTATCAATAACATTTTTAAATCGATGCTAAAAATGAACAGGAAGCAGATGGAGAGAAGCAAAAACAGGTGTAATGTGGCTGAACCTGCCTGTTCCAGTCAGGTGGACTCAAGACGGACTGTGAACTGGTCCTTTAACAAACACTGATGACCTCCAGTCCAGACCCTTTATTGTCCTTTATGTATGTGAGCAAATTCCTTCTTACGTTTTTATGGCTGCATAAAGGGACAGAACGTGTTTTATCACAGTCGAGCTTCACATACTCGGAGAAGGTTGTGGCTGCTGATGATGCTTCTGCTTCTCGGCCTGTGACTGTGACGCAGCAGTGGGGAAGTTGTGAGTCAGCTTAATGCAGCATCTCTTTTGGGAAACACTTAATTTAACTTCTTCTTTAAAGTCAGTATGTGACGGGAAAACGTTACAACAGATTCACATAAATAAATGGTCGTTATTTTACTGAAACTTTTTACTGATGATTAACGTTACTGGGACACTTTTACATGTAAACCACTTCATTCATTTTTTATCATATTTAAAAAGTTCCACACAATCTGCAGACTGTATTTCCTGCAGTGGACAAATTAGTGATTCAGCTGCTGATTCTCAGCAGGTTCTGTAACTCTGTGATTAATGTTTTTTATCAGTAGATCACACATCTGTAACTGAATAACGATAAAAAATAAAGACACATTATTTACACTGCTTCAAAACAAATCTTATACATTTCCTGAAGTAAAAGGTAGTTAAAGGTGTTTTTTAAAGACAAGGTGTTTTTTAAAGACCTACGGTTCTGTGAAATACGATCGATACGCGTATCTGACCCAGAATCTCGTCTTCTGTTCTGGAGGTTTTATGTAACCCGTGCAGCCCTTCAGGACGTGCAGATGATCATAAAAACCATCCAGTCATGATGTTTTTTTCCTTCCTGTTTGTCTCACACTGAAATCACAAGTTTTTCAGCTGTGTTACGTTTTTCTTTCTTCACTTTGATATAAGCACATGAGCTGTTTTAATTTAGACTCCAGAAAAGCTTGTGACGCTGTGTTCATGTTAGGATATGGTGGCCCCAGGCGGACAAATCACTGAGGTTGTATTTATTTTGTTCCATCAGCGTCAGCAGCATATGCTCAGTGTCTTGATGTAGATTATCTGTTCTGATTAAAAAAAAAAAAAAAATAGAAACGGCTCCGAGGGATCTAGTCTTGTCTGTTAATTCAGGTTCATTTCTGTATGTTTTTTCAGTTAATCTAGAGTTAATCAATATTATGAATAAAATGTTTTATCAAATGTTTAAAATAGTTAGAAAGATGCTCATTATAATTACATTTTCTATGCAGCGACTGCACAGGCAGAGTCAACATGATGAACATTAGCATCAGCATAACACACTAACGTTAGCATTTAGCTTATAGCACCACTCTGCAGAGTGCAGCTCGTAGACTTAGTCTTCTCTGCATGTGCAAACCTCATTTCTTTTAATATTATAGGATTAAGAATTAAGGTGAGGTCAGAGGTCAGAGGGGAGGGGTGATGAGGTCCTGCAGAGCTGGAACTGTGTTTTTCATTTAGTCAGTCAACAGACAACTGTTTTAATAATCATTGTTTTTCAAGCACATTAGTAAAAATGTCTGTTTTTGTTTGTTATATACTAGTTTTAGTGATTTTTTTTCACGTGTTTTTCAAGCAAAAGTTAAAAAATGATCTGGTTCCAGTTTGTAAATTTGAGGTTTTCCTGCTTTTATCTTACAAATTTAAAATATATGAGTTTTCCTGGGTCATTTCTGGCTCTGGGAGATGTTAATGAAAGTTCTTTTTAAATGATGACTCAGAATAATAAATGACAGATTACTGTGTATGTGGCAGATGATGAGAGAGACTTTATCTTCTACTACTGCTACAAGTTAAACTGAAGCGACTCCACCCAGACGTTTAGTCTCAAACTGCTGCAGAGCTGGAACAGGCCTGCCTTGTTTCTTCTCCTGCCTCGGGGTTTGTATCCTGCCTCACCTGGGTGTGTTTCACTGGAGCTGCTCACAGACATGATGGGGCGAGTGTGTGCTGTGAATTATCGTGTGTTGGAGGTGCAGGGACGGCTGCTTGTTTTTATTAAGGGTGTGGTTACTGCGTGTTATCTCCACACTGACCACGTGCTGAGAACACACAGCCACGTCTGGACTCAGCCTGCGCTGTTTCACCTGTTAATCACAGTTTGTGTCGGAGGTGCTGCTTCTCTGTGCCCGTCTGCAGAAAAATCATCCGCTGGCTGATTGTGTCTAAAATATCCAGTAAACATGAATACAGCCGCAACATGTCTCTGGTTTCTGTCAGACCGCAAAGATCCAAATATTTAATTTACTGACATTTTCCTCTTGATACATGACTTAAATGATGACGTGGTTTTTAACATTATACATTTGGTATAATGTTGGTTGGTTGGTTCTTTCTAAAATGAGGAGACCTTCTACAGTTTCAGATCAATGTTAGCCCTGATCTCCCCTGATTTACCACTTGGCTGCTGTTAAAATATGTTGGTGCAATTCTTTTTTGTATTTGTAGTTTTACTACTACTACTACTAATACTTACTACTAGTACCCCTGATACTTGGGGTGAAAGCTGTAGAATGGAGAAAATCTGTCTCACTGTTGTTTTTGCTCTGTTCATCACAGACTTGCAAAAAGTTTTTTGATACTTGTTTCAATAAACTTTATTGGAACTAACTGACTTTATCCACACTGCAATAGTGCAGCTTCATCAACAATCCAAGCTAACACAAGGTCAAATAAACTGACCTGGCACAATTTCCTGATGCAAAAATGTATATTTACAGAAATCCAACTACATTTATATTTAAGTACAGAGTACTGTACCAGAACCTCTTCACTGAGCTTCATGTTGTTTTATTGTGTCTCTAACGTGGAGTAAAAGAAAAATCACAGTTCAAAAAGTCTCCAGTTGTGTCAGCTCCTCTTCAAACATTCACTCTTATATAAATCTCCATATTTTCTCCATCTTCTCCAGCTCCTCGCACTCTGTGTCTCCATGGTGAAGTGGGCGGGGTCTGATGTCAGCCCCTCCTCTTGTCAACCCCCCCACCATGCCCACCGTGGTCTCCAGGCTGCCCAAGTTCGGCTCTCGACCCAAATCTGCCTCCGCCTCCGATGGTGCTCAGTCGGGTCCATCTGCTACTGCGAACACCAACAGAACGGCTTCGACCAGCACCCGCCTCACCAATGGGTTCTACCATCATCCCGGTCCAGCAGGAGTCAACGGCATTTTCACTGCGCCCCCCTCCTCCGTTAAGCAGAATGGATTTATCCGAGTGCCGAGTTCCTTTTCTGTGAAATGGAGGAAAGAAAATGGGGCGATGGAGGATGGAGGGACAGACGGGGAGAAGGAGGGGAGAAGAGGAAAAGGTGGGAGTGTTGGGCAGCATCGCTCCGGTAACAACGATCCTCAGTATAACTCCCAACGACAACAGGGGTCACCAGTGGTGTCGCAGCGTGACGCCAAAAAAACAACCACATCCTCTGCAGGTAAAGGTCGTGGTGTTGGACAACCGGTGACATCCTCGTCATCTCTGTCTCCACAGTCCAGCCCCAGAACACTTCCTGTTTCCAAGTCGAGTCAGTCTGGGACAAAACAGACGCTGAATGGTCTCACTGGGTCTAAACCGTGGAGCGGAACTAATGGTTCTCTACGACAGCCTCAGAGTTTCGCTCAAGCTGGCGGTTCTAGGCCAGGATCTGGACCTGGTTATCGAGCAGATTCCCCCCTCCAAAAGAAAGCACCAGCCAGCCGCTCACAGTCCACTGACAGCCTCGGGACAACTGCATCCACCCAGCTGACTGAGAGTGATCGTTTTCGGTCACGTAGCCTCACACAGGTCCGACAGCAGCCCTCCCCCACCCTCACCCCTTCCCCCACCCTCACCCCTTCCTCCTCCTCCCAAACTGTCACCCGCTCCTACTCCATCAACAGGGCTCCTGAACCGGGACTCAAGGAGCCAACTGCTTCCTCTGCTCAAGCTCCTCCCAGAAGCAGCTTGGGAGGAGGTAAAGGTGGAGGGGTCAAAGTTCAAAGTTCTGCTGCCTCCAGGAGCTCAGGGGTCAGCTTATCATCCCTCCTGCCCCCCTCTGCCCTAAAGAAAACCCTCCTACCCAGCCTTGCCCTCGCCTCTAAGCCCAGTGGCATCAGCTATAAGCTGTCACGCCCATCACTCATCAAGCAGTCCCGCCCCCTCCGTGTGACCCCGGCCAATGGTTCTGGAGGTGACCCGGAAGTGAATCAAGCACCGACAGGATGGAGGAACTCAGTAGAGACGCCTTCTACTACAGAAAACAGCCCAGGTAAGCGATTGTTCGTTAACTATATAGTTAGTTATTCATTTCATTATCTCAACTAACTTTCACTTCCTCTTTATTCTTATCTTATAAATCTCTTATCTCATTTCATCTCCTTTCAACTCTTACAAGATAAAATGTTACATCTGGTATCTGTATGAGATTTGTGTCATAGATTTTTTTTTTCCTATACAAGTTTTTTTTTTCTCCTCTCATTCCCAATCTTTTATCTCATATCTCTTGTCAAATTAAATCTTATCTTAAATTTTATCTCTTTAAATTTTTTGGCATCTCTTATATTTTAATTTAAATGATAAAAATTTTGACGTACGTCACCTCAGTTCATCTCTAATATTTCTTCCTAAATATTCTTCAGTTCAGTTCTTTTCCCTGCCTCTTATTTTAACTTATCTCAATTTTATCTCAAATCTTTCATCTTGATTAATCTCATTTTAATTCCTATAGACAGTATATTTGATTTCATTTTTTTATTTCTGGTGCTTGATGAAATCAAATGTCATCATTAACATTTACTTTCTGATGTCATCTATGTTATCATACATGTCATTTAAATAAATGTTATTTCAAGTTTCATTTCAAATCAGCAATCTCAGCCCAGCTCACCTGTTTCCACCTTTCACATGAGATCTCTGATGTCTAATCTTGTTTCATCTCGTCTACTCTACCTTCAGTATCAGAAAGTACCCCAGAGGCTCCAGAGATAGGGGGGCTCTCGGCAGAGCCTGTATCTCACGCAGAGGTGTCGGTTGTTGGGGAGACACTGGAAGACATGTCCCTGTCTTCAACGTCCTCTCTGGACAGAAATGATACCAGTCAGGACTACATGGACGACTTTGACAACCTCGGTAAGGAGAGAAGAACAGTGTGGACACAGCAGATCAGTGATATACAGTGATATACAGTGTCGTTTAAGTCAGTGATTCTCAACTGGTGGGTCGCGACCCCCGTTTTCAGTGGGTCATAGGCCTTTACCTGGGCAAAAAAATGTTATCAAAATGTTGTCAAAAAAATTTACGGAGTGCCGTCTGTTCACACTCCTTAACAGTAGGTGGCGGTAATGCGATTTGACAACCACCGTTTCACACCATAGAAGAAGACCCACAAACTTTGTTTACATATGCTAATTGAGTATGGCGAAACGCAGGTACGATGCAGAATATATTAGATATGGATTTTCCTATATTGACGAGACAGGAGGACAAAAACCTCAGTGTGTTTTGTGCAGCGAGGTGTTGGCATGTGAAAGCGCAAAGCCGTCAAAACTGAAGTGGCATTTGGAAACAAAACACCATTATCTCAAAGATAAACCTGTTGAGTACTTCAGGAGACGACTTCAAGACCTGAGGACATCACAAAGTGTCTTACTTCTTCGTGCTCGAAGCAAGAACAGGCACTCCGTGCATCTTACCTGGTGGCACATCGTATTGCGAAGTTAAAGAAGCCCCACACCATTGCAGAGGACCTCATCTTACCTGCAGCCATGGACATGGTCAGAGAGATGTTGGATCAATCCTCAGCAGATAAACTAAAAACCATATCTCTGTCAAATAACACTATTAGTAGGTGAATTGAAGACATGTCAGATGACATCAAACAACAGACCACAGCTCGCATTAAGGCAAGTGGTCATTTTGCCTTACAAATGGACGAATCCACAGACATCACAAACAAAGCAGTGATACTCGTTTACGTGAGACGTGTGGGACGAGGACTTACAGGAACAATTTCTCTGCACAAGAGAACTCCCTACTACTACGACTACAGAGGACATTTTCAGCTCTGTGGACTTGTATTTGAGTTCAGTGGGCCTAAGCTGGGACGTGTGCGTCGGTATCACAACTGATGGCGCTGCCTCCATGACAGGAAAAAAACTCGGGGGTCGTGAGGAGAATACTCGAGAAAGCTCAGAATGCAACATGGAACCAGGCCCTGGCAGCAAAGGATATGGTACCAGTGCTTCATGGAACATTAAAAGATGTCATCCAAGTGGTAAACTACATTAAACGGAGTGCAGCATGTACAGGTGTTGTATCATGCCCAGGTACGCTGGCTTTTGAGGGGACAGGTACTGTCCCGTTTTTATGAACTACGAGCTGAAATCGCAGCTTTTTGTTGCCCAGAACAATTTGCCTCTTGCCGACCTGTTTAGCAACAGTGTGTGTGGCTCGCACACGTTGTTTACCTCGCTGATGTGTTTGAACAATTAAACACATTAAATGTGTCTGTGCAGGGGAGGGGGCACAGCATTATTGAACAGTATGATAAATTCAATGCTTTCAACATGTTCCCCAATGCCTGTCATGAGGGACAGCAACTGGGCGCAGCAGCAAAAAATGTAATGAAGACGATCACGACACATCTGAATAAACTTCTACAGCCGTTTAATGACTACTTTCCCGAGAAACAGAGGGATGACGACTGGATACGCGACCTATTTGGAATCAACATGGAAAGTGTCACGTTTCCAAGCAACGAAGAGAGTCAGCTGGTGAAGCTATCATGTGACCGCACGCTAAAAAAGAAATTCATGGAGGTAAGCCTCTCCCAGTTTTGGTGCAGCACTGTGATG
>JAUMHL010000012.1:19552968-19576938 GCA_032362345.1 Sandelia bainsii | reverse complement strand
AGTTGAATGTCCTTTCCTGAAACCAGACTGAAAAGGGTCAAGTAGATCATGCGCATGCAGAAATGTAGAAAGTTGTGTCAGGACAGCACGTTCAAGAATTTTTGAGTCGTTGTACTGATGAGAAGCATCTCGTTTTTCTGTGTCAGTCAGTGATATTAGGTCATGTTACTGGTTCTCAGAAGGAAAGATTGAGCAGATTCATCTACAATCTCAGAAGAAGCAGCAATAAAACAGCAGCAGCTCTCTGACAGTCGTCACAAAGGAAGCTGACATAATTTCATCACATTAACAATATTCTGAGTAAACTGTGCTTTGTGACTGGATGCTGTAGATACGTCATCGTCGGCAGAGTGAGGGCCAAACGTGGGTCTGGCTCGTACCGATGGTTCCCTTTACCTCTTTGCCTCCTTGTTGGTGGTTGGAACTCCGAGCCAGCCGCTTCCTTCTTCTACACGCACAGATAATTAGATAATTAACATATTTCAAAAGAACAAAAACAACATTAGATCAAGTAGGAAAACGTGAAAAAGAGGAATGAAAAAGGGAGATTGGGACGAAGAGGATGAAGGCAGAGAAGATGGCAGAAAGGAGGAAGAGAGATAAGAGAGGAGGAGGAGGAGGGAGCAGAGGAGAGGAGATTAGGAGGTAATGTGTTGATGTGGATGACTACTCTCAGCCACCGGGGACAGTTTCTGCAGGTGTGTGTTGGTTTTTAAATGCAGCAGTTACTCGGGTGAAAGTTTGGTTTCCTCTCTTGTCACTGTGCTGTGACTAAGCCTCCCCAGGCAGGAAACAGGGAAACGTGTGTGTGTGTGTGGTAGAGCTCTTCGTCTCGTCCTCCTCTTCACCAAACAGTCTCTTCTTTAAGGCAAAGTTTCCTTTTGATTTAAGCCTTGAGAGGAGGAAAGCACAAAGTGCTATTTTAAGCTGTTCTTCCAGAACATCTCAAACTACAATCACATGATGCAAGTTAGTTAAAAACACTGAAGTAGCCCTTTAAGAGTTTCATTTCAGTCTGGACCAAAGTCATGGACAGAACGACCGGCATATACTCCTGCTAACACACATGAAACACAAACATGTTGTAAAGGACATGTTAGTAATGTTTATTCGGCTGTTGTTCAGAGTCCTTAAACGTGAGCAGCAACTGTTTTTACCTGCTTCATGAATATTCACATCATCGATGTGTGATATGGTCTCTGTGTTAGCTCCATGCAAACCAGCTGGAAATAAAGACACTCAAAGTGACATTTTAACAAGTAATATAATAGTTTCTGAAACATTCTCCTGATGAAGTCAACAGCAAACATCTGTGAGAACAGATAAGAAATTGGTCCTGGATGTTTTGTCACTGTTGACTATAAAACTGTTATCAACACAGTGAAATAAGCCAAAACCACATTTACATCGATTTCCAGGCTCTTAAAGTTTGTATTTACTCCACATGTGAACCCTCCCTCGCTCTGTTTCTCCTCCAGGGTCCAGATCTGCGCAAACTACCACTGATCAACAGGCACAAAAAGCCGCACAGTGATGTGAAGGTTTTTATCAGCAGCTTGAAGCTCACACTGTCCTTCATACTCAACCTGCTGTTTTACACAAGGAAAAAATCATTTGGTTTCGATTTATTTTCTCGTGTGTTTGCGTTTTATTTCGTTTTTGTGCAGCTGAGAGGAGCAGAACCGTCTCTTTGTCTCTCTCACCTTGGACAAAACCAGTCAAACGGGGAATTATTCAAATCTCTGGAAGCTGCAGGACAAGCAGTGAAAACACGCCGTCCTTCACATGCTCGAAAAGATCGACCGGTGGTAACGAAAAGAAAAACATCATCTGCTCCTGTTGCTTCTGTCAGTTTGATATTTTGTATTGAGGATGTTCCTGCTTTTACCAGAACAAAAAAAACTTAATTTAATGTCCTGTAGAAGTGGAACGAGTGAGTTTGAACCAAAATTGTGTGTCCGCAGTTGTTCACTTGTTGCCCAGTGAGTAGCGTTGTCCTCGTGTCCAGTGAGAATTAAACCCTGTGTAGTTCACTCTGATTGTACAGACTTTAGAAAGAAGCTGTTTCTGCAGATATATTGATTTCAGTATCTTGAATGACACAAAAGCATCATTAGCATTAACATTACATTAGTATTGAGTTTGTACACAGAAGATATAACTCAGCATCATCTTTGTGTCTTTCAGGACGTCCTGAACAACCTGGACTCTTGTGATCTGGAGGACGACGACCTCATGCTGGATGCAGACTTGGCAGAAGATGCCTCACTGCCCAGCGGTTCGTCAGATCATCACTGCGGTGAATCTCATCACAGTTTGAAACCAGAGTCATACAAAAAAAAATGATGAATTGATGAACAATTAACTAACGTGAACCAAACCAGACTGGACTGTTACAGTATGATTAACTGTGTTTGATCGTAAACTGGAACATTTTAGTTCCTGTAAACCTGATTTATAAAACCTATTGATCACTTTGTGGTAGATCTGTGCATGATTAGCTTTTCATTTGAACCCGTTTCATCATGCTGCTGGTTCACACCCTGCAGATGGAGACGGGATGTCCCACATGGCTCAGTGGAGGAGGAGACAGCTCTGCTGGGGAATGCAGGATGTCCACAATGACAGGTAAAGGAAAGTCCAGTGAGATTTTAGATGTCCTTCACATATAGAAACATTCATATGATCATTGTTTCCCTGAAAACACTTTGGAAACTTGCACTAGATTTTGTAGAACTTCCCAGTTTTACTTTCGCTGCCAAGCCACAGTTTCAATTGATGGTTGAAGGAGGACAGGTCAAAAGGTCAGAAAAGATCTGTTTCCTTTTTGTTTGCAGTGTGTTATTGACAGTTCACCTCGTGGTCGGGGTCAGAAAGGGTCATTTCCAGGTTGAGCGTTTGTCCTGGTGTTGACTCTGAGGGAAAGGTCCAGATCAGTAGGTTTCTTTCTCTTTGCTGGGGGCATGACTGTGCACAGTTTCATCTGTGTCTGATTAACAAGTCGTCGGTGAGGCTACAGGGCAGGTCGCAGGGTTACTGAAATCAATAGGTGTCGAACTCTTAGGATCATGAATATGTACATTACATTATGTGTCAGTCTGTGGGATATTCACACAAACAAACAAGCAGAGGTTGTCGCTTTGAGCAAAGGTTAATGTTTGATACGACTTTCTATGGATACAGCCCACTGCAGAATCATTGTTCTGCAGGGTCTGGATGATTGAGTAACTCTTTAAAACAAACTGATGAAGTAAATGTCACTTTTCTTCAGTGTTTAAAGAACGTGCAGGCTGCAGAGTGGCAGTGCTGATTTCACCTGTTTTGTCGTCCTCTCAGTGACTTCCAGTGCTACAAGCTAACTGAGGACCTGGGGAATAAGAGGACAGAAATGACCAGGGATGGTGATCTGATTCTGGATCTGTGTCCTCCAAGGTAATCTGACTGTTTACTCCTGTTGCAGTGGACCATGTTTAACCTGTTTGACATTCAGCATTGGTGTAATTAACATTTTGTGTAACTAGGCTCTTCCCTCAGTGGATTTTGAACACGTTTCTGATGGTTTCACAATGGTTTCTGACAGTTTGTTTAACAGTCTTCTGGTTCCTGAACACTGCAGGGTGAGGTCGATTTACCAGATGCTCTGATGAGTTGTATTTCTGTCTGTCTCTTCCTCAGGTCTCCCTGCCTGTCTCCTGGTTCTCCTGGTTTTGGTCTGGATGTGGAGGAACTTGCTGAAGACTGTTCCACAGTCAGATCACAGCTGGAGTTCCTGCAGAGGTTACTGCTGCAGGTGAGAAGATGAAAGTGACAGTTTTGTTAGTAAAACTACACAATGGTATCAACATGTTACAATGTGCAGCGTTTTTATTTTGCTGTAAAAAGTTACCAAAGATCACAGAGGGTTTTTAAAACTTTATAAAAATGCAAAACTAGTTACTATTACTAGTGCTGGACCCAAATAGTCAGATGTTAAGGGATTTGTTTAATAGATGGATTTTTGGTTTTAGTTTGTATATTTGAATCTTCATTTTTTTTACTAAGTGTAAGACATCAGTAACAGTATAGTTTTAATTGCTCTATGAAATGCAGAAAGCTACTAGTTTCATCTATTAAAGTTTGTGTCCGTGGTCCAGGAGGAAGATGTGGACGACGACACTCTGACCACAGACACTGTGAGTCCCGAGGCCAACGACTCCTCCCACGGCTCCGACTCACAGGTTGTTTCAAACTTTATTAAACAGCAGTAAAACATTTTCCTGTTTTTCTTCAAACTGCCACAGCTACTATTAGTGTTATCCTCCATTTCCCAGAATCTCTTTTCACAACCGTAACATGTGTGTTCAGGTGCAGACGCTCCTGCAGGAGGTGCAGCAGCTCAGAGAGGAGCTGAGGAACCGAGACAGAACCATCGCACAGCTCACGCTGAAACTGGTCTGTGTCTCCCTGCACTTTCTCTTCCTGCCTGTGGCTACGCTAACATGCTAACCTTACCAACAACAACATTTTATTAATCTGAAGATATGTTTTCTGACATGCTATAAACATTACAGTACAGTGGGATTCTGATTGGACAGAACCAAAGTCAGTCAAAGTCTGCAATGTTGTCCTTTCCTCTTTTACCCCCTACAAGCCACCGTACTAGAGCCTCATAGCCTCCACAGTGTCTGCAGACTGTAGTTCTGTTTCAAAAACATCATGTTAGATAAAACTGCCCAGGAAGTGCTGACCAGCAGGTGGTGTGTGTGTGTGTAGGCTGTTCCCACGATGACCACCAGGTGTCGCTGCCAGGAGAGAACAGGAATGATGGATCGACACACACAGACAACTGTGACAGAGAGGGAGAGCGTGGCCTCGCAGACGCCGTGGAGAGATCACACCGTGAGGACACACACACACACACACAGTTAAACGTGGTCCTTGTAATGTGTGTAATAACTTTTGCTTCACAAAACGGAGAGAAAAGACATATTTAAGACCCCATTAATCGTAATCACCCAAAGTATTTCACAATGCACCGTCTAACTTCAGGAAAAGCCTTAAAACTGTCGTCCTTCCTTGTTCAGTCGTAAAAGGTTTTACTTCTCTTTGTTTCTGCTGCATACGCGGAGTAAACGCCACGTGGACCGGTGTTAAGAAACCAGAAGGCTTCTGGAACAACACAAGATCACGTGACAAAGTTTAGCTCAGTGAGACTGTAGACAGATTTATACCCACCGACACCCACACTCTGTCCATTTTTTCACTCTGATAATTCTTAATACAAAAAAAAAACATATTCAACATTTCTACAAAGTTTGTGTGTCTGTCATCACTTCAGTATCACAGTATCACAGATTGTGAGTTTTTCTTAGCAAACAAGAAGGTGTTTCCTTTCCAGTGACACCAAACTCATTTTTGTTACCATCACCTAAAATATTATACAGCGGGAGGGAACAGAGAAGAAAAAAAAAGCAAAGAATAAAACCTTAAAATCTGTTTTACTAATCAAATTGATTCATAAAGTCTCCGGAGGTCAAACAGTGCTGGTCCTTGAAATTTAAACCTCCATTTTCTCTTTATTTCTGCCTTTTTATTTGGGGATTTATATGTTTTATTCTGCTAGTTTTAGAGATTTCTTTGTCTCTTCTGTTGTCTTCTTTGTCATTGTCTCTAAATGTCTGTTTTCAGAAGTGCTGCATTAATGAAGTTATTGTCGTCATATAAAATCAAAAAGACAAAAGTCTTGTCAAAGTGTTTTTACTTGATGTAGTTTTAATAGTTTTACTAACAGACTCTATCTAGTCTAGTTTCTCTGATGACACCTGAATTCTGGGTAATGTAGATCTTTAAGTTTGAACGTCTGATTGTACCTGATGGATTCTGGTGCAGTACATATCATAATTATTATTATTATTATTATTAGACCATCTCTCCCTCTGAGCTCGTTCAGTTCGACTCTCTTTGCCCTCTCGTCCCCGTCTCTCCTCTTTTTCCTCTTTTTCCTCCTGACGTTACCAATCCGCCTCCTCTCCTTCTCTCTGTTTCTCTTTCACTCTGTGTCCACTCAGGCTTTCCCTCCTGTTCCTTTCCTCTCTCCTCCCTGGCAGTATCAGCGCTCCAAGCCTTACAGGGGGAGGCCGAGGCCCAGCATCCCCTCCCACCTCGCTAGAAAAAGTGAGTCATATAACCCTCCCCCACCACCTCACCCCTTAGACCCTTCTTCGTCTTATCTTTTTCTTCCTCATTAACAAAGCTGTGCCAAGTTTTCTCCTCCTGTCTGTGTAATGTTTACAGTGTAGATTAATGACGTTAAGTCAGTACAAGTTATTAAGTGCTGCGAAGCCTCATCACACACGTGCACAACGAAATGATATTATGATATATGATATTAATACTAACCTAACGTATCATTGTTCTTGTGACAGATTTGAAGAGAAATTAAAGGAGCTGTGCAAATTCAACCTGGTGCTTCAATGCAAAAATACAAAATTCCCTTTTTGGTCCTTTCTAGGCTCCTGTAGAAACATGGCGACCTTCGTAGATATGAAAGGCTCATTCTTATTAACAGAATTATAAAAACCATATTACATTTCTGCTAATGGATCCGTCTACGTGTTACTCACTGCACCTTTAAGTTGACAATCTGGTAAAAGTTAAAGTAAAAGTTGTTGCTGCAGATCTCAACACACTGCAAATTAAGAAACACATGCAAACAGACAAAACACAAGCAAAAAAAGAAACCAGCTGGACAACATGTGATAAAACAGAAAGTGTAAGAGCTCATGCAGGGTAGGTGTAGGATGATTGTAGGAAAGAAGATTCTCACACTGAATGAAATTCATTAAACCCTAGGTTTCCAGAACATCAGATTCTTTATTAAACGCAGAAAACAACCAGAGATCCAACCTTGGTCGCTCTAAGAGTTCAGCAATTTTTAATTTTGTTTTAATTTTAACTCCAACATTGACAGTAAACGGGTGAAGAGTCGGAGGTTAGACGAGATGTTTTTAATGGAGATGCGACTTCTCTGCCAGCACGAAATGACTTGATTATGCTCAAAATTAGACTTGAATGAGACACGTGTGCACTGAATCAGAACTGCAAATTAAAAGTTTCTGCGTGACATCGAGGGTTAGTTTAACTAATTCATGGGAATGTTCATTAACGGAGCAACTTCAGAGGAAACGCGAGGGCAAAACAAAGTTCAGACATGAATTTAATCTGCTTGTCACTTTAGTTCACCTCACTCTAAGTTTCATTTTTACTTTTGAGTTTTTTGAGTCATAATTCCTTCATGCTCATTAATCTTCTCTGAAATTAGCTCCTCCTGTGTTTATTTCCACTTCTACTTTTCAAACATTTCCAGCTCAAGCCTTCATTCCATCCTTCCATCCTTTCTTTCCTCTGCAACCTAGATCCTTGAACCAGTCTCCCACTCCATTACAGCCCGTCCTCACTGTCTGTACAGATCACGTCACTGCTTGAAACAGTTGAGAAACCTGTGAACGAGTTGTGTATTTTCTCCTCTGACTCTCCTCCTCCTGTCTGTGTGTTTCTGCCTCTCTGCCGTCGCCCAGGAGTGGAAAAACTAGTGCTTTACTTCAGTGACACAGCGTGGTACAGTACTACTTTTTTATCTTCCAGTTCCTCCATCTCCTCAGATTTATTTTCCTTTTCTTCCCAGACCATCAAACCACAGTGTTTCCTTTAACACTGTGGTTTCCTCTGTACTAAAACAAACTGCGAGCTAAAAACCATCATTTTCATTTTAACCATGTTTGTGTTTAGTTATTTATTGTAATGCTTTGGTAGTTTTTTTTGTCCTGGCAGTTTTGATGTCATCTTTACGCCTGCATGTTTGCTATTTTTTTATCAAGGACTGTAGTTGAAGTCTTCGACTCTGTTTTTGTAGTTGTGTTCAGACGTGTTTACAGTGAGTCTGATGAAAGCAGCTGAGACTGAAGCAGCCACAAAACCAAAACGAGAAGCTAAAAGAGGCTAAAAACCTGTAGAACTGCAGAGATGGTGAAACGGGAAGGAAGAAGGAATTTGGTAACTCAGTTTTCAGAACCAGCATCTGTTTACTGTAAATTACTGTAAAAAAATAAATGTAGCCTAAAACAACAGTTCACATCCACAGTTTTGTCTTTTTCATTTTAAATTCATTAGTCGTTCACTTCCTGAAGTTTTTCATATTAAAAGCCTATAAAGGAAAGTCTGCAAGATTTGAAAGTAAAAAATGAAATGTTGAGTTTCTTGTGTAGTTAAATTAACATAGTTGTGTTGAATTGGTGCTGCAGAAATGGATAAAGTACCGGATTCATCAGGGCAGCAGGTAAACAGGAGAAATCTGAAGTAAAGACCTTGTTCTCTCTGAAGTAAATCAAATGAGCATCTAAATGAGTAATTTTTGGGGACATTTTTGATCATGATTAGTCCTAAAACTAGATGAAGGGAACCAAGCCTGCTGAACAGCAGCTCCACACAAATCTCCTCAAATGAACAACTATTTGGTATTGGATAATTTTTCACAATAGTCGGTGTCATGTTTTTGGGGCATTTGTTTAATTAAGTTTCATTTATCTCGAGTGAAATCTGATGTTTTAGGCAGAAATATGTTAAAAATGACAGTGCTCTCTGAAAAGACACAAACTGACCATAAGGATATTTAATTTTCTATGTTTCTGAGCACGTTAACTTCTGGTCCATGTTGGAGCAAACTGCTGACATAAATCATGTGATACAGAGTCAAGATCCAGAAAAGATATTTTATACAGAAGATACAGAATCTCGGAATAACTTGCCACCTCCTGTCTGGAGTGTTGTTATGCGTGACTCATTGCTCCCTGGAGGACAGGTCGCACCTTCTCCTTCACACTGAAATGAGTCCAGTACAGTCTAGAGGCTCGTTAGGAAGCAGTGCCGAGCTAAAATTATCTTTCTAAATGGTTCTTAAATGTTGCATTTGATGAGGTGCACTTCACTTCAGCTTGTTCAGTCAAACCACTGGTAATAAGATCACTCCGGACGCCCTTCATTTCCTCTGTTCAGGGAAATCATGTCGTATCCGAACCGCACTGAGGACTGTGGGAAGTTTGATCGTTGATGAACATACTGACCCCCGTGAAGCTGATGTCAGAGAGTTTTCTGGATCATTAAACTCTATGTGAGATACTGTAGCCATCTACCAGCACCTTAAATCCTCCTTTGCTGCTGCTCTGCAAACAAAACCTGAAATGTTCTATATATCTGCCACCAGGTGATAACAAGAGCCAACAATCTGAATTTTAGTTTTTAAAATAACATTTTATCTGGAACGTGTCTCGGTCTCATTCTCGTCTTTGCTCTCTGAGATTGTAGATGGCGCTGTGGAGCAGTGTACTGCAGCACACAGTTAGGCTGCTGCAGAAGAAGAAAGCTCAAGCCGAACACTGCAGTTGTGTTAAAAAAAATAAATCAATTATTAAAGACTCAAGATCAGGAACATAATACTTCACATACATCACAAACTAATTATAATAAAAAAGAGAAGAACTAACAGGTCAGTGACCATAAAGGACTGAATCCACTGAACACTATTATTCCATTGTTGCACTAATTCTCAGTTTCTCACCGTCTCAAAACTACAACTAATACTTATCCATTTATTTTCATAATTGAGCTAATTGGTGATGCAGTGTGCAGTGATATTATTCATCTAACGAGCCTCCAGAGACCAATGAGAGGACGGGGGAGTTAGTTTGGGTGGATCAGCACTTTGTTTGCCAAAGGTGGGGGGTGGGGGGGAGAGACATCCTGTAAGTCATTGTCAAGGAAGCAGAACACCAGGAAAAAAAAATTGGCAGTCGAGTGGTTCCCTCTGTCCAATGCAAGGTGAAACCTCCTTGAGACGAGCCGCATGTGGTCGAGGATGCACTCGAGTCCATCTCTCTTCTTTTCTCTCCCATCCTGTTTTTCTTTTTTCTCTTCTCCTTCCCTCTTTCTTCCATCTCTTCTTCCGTTTTGGTCCCATCTGCCATTTTCTCTGCGTCACGTTATATCTCTTTGACTTTTTCCACATCTTTTCTCCCTCTTTCTCCCTCTGCCCTTCTCTCCCTCTCTCTAATCATCCATCCATCCTGTCATGCATTATTTATGAGAGATGGAGAGAGAGACGCACTTTAAGTTGGCCCCTGCACGAGACAGACAGGCTGCAGTACCACTGTCCACCACCAGGTATCACTGTTCACCAGCAAATGTTCCCTTCCTGTATAGGTTCAGTTTCTGTTCTACACAGAACCTCATATTGTTCAGTATTCAAAGCCTGGAGTTTGGCGCTTATTTGGACTCACTCCCTTACGGAGCCTTTTTGTAAATGGGACTAAATATATTTGTGCTTTTTAAAAGATATAGACCTTCTGAGGGAATCGATGGAGCTGAGACACAGAGAGCAATGAAATCAGAAAGTGTGAGAGATGGACTAAAGCAGGTTGCACAGAAAGAGAAATATTAACTAATATAACAAGCAGCTGCCAATGATTTTTCCCAAGTATTGAAGGCAGTGCTTATGTTTTAAATTTTTAGTTTGTTCCATTATTTATGAGCCCACCAAAAAATGGGTGTGTTTGCATGAAAGCGACTCCTGAATGTTTAATGCCACAGTTTAATCAAACCTTTTGAAATAAAGCTGAAAGTCTTGACTTCGCTCACATCTTGGGTTTGTAAAGAAAGACGAGGTCAGATCCCAAAACTTATCTTCGTTCCACTATCTAAGAACCTGACTGTGGAACAGCTTTTATACACTGAGAACATGAGCTCAATAAAAATAAACTGTAGTACATGCTGGATCTCAGAGAACTTGATTTGTCAAATGCTTTTATCCAAAGCAACTTGCACGTTATACAAACCAGGAGCAACCTGAGGTTCAGTCTTTTACCGGGAAACCTGTTCCAGTCATGGAAGCCGTTTGCAGTTTGGTCGACCATGTTTACTTTCAGACTGTAAATGTGGAGAGATGAAGCTTTACGGCGGTTGTGTTTGTGTAATAGATAATTAATTAAATTTTATCTTCAACAGAGTTCGGGTCAGGACGACACTGTTAGAAATTCCTGACAGGAAGCTCCAACATGAAACACACAAATATAAAATAAGCTACTAAATAAAGTCCAAAGTAGAGCCACAGCAGTTAATGACTCAATCAATAGAACATGCATCTGTTTTTAAGTGTTGTGATAATTATTAATTGATTTTATCAAGAGTAAATAGTAAATATTTGATGGTTTTAGCTTCTCAAATGTCAGTATTTACTTCCTTTCTTTAACATTTTTGTAACTGGATTTATGTTGGTCGTACAAAAGACATTTCAAGATGTCAGCTTGGGCTCTGAGAAATCGTGAAATTAGTGTTTTCTGCTGTTTTGGACCAAAGGAATAAATAACAAAAGAATCAGTAGATTAATGGACTATGGAAATAATTGTTGGAGGCTTTGTACAAAGCATTTTTTCACCAAATGAATGTTTGTTTTTTTTGTGAGTTTCCTGCCAAGTAAATGTAAGAAAACAAATTTGCAGCAACCAGCTTTGACAATAGTCAAACAGTTCTCACTTCCCAGACACGTGTTCAGTTTGTGGGTCTGCAGGTTTGACTGTGCCTCACAAACACACAAAAACGGCAACACAGCATTCAGCTGAATATAACTGAGTGACTAATAGAGAGAAACTTCACCTTCTTGTTGCTTTCCACTGCAGCCTGTTCTCATCTACACACTGATAATCTGATTTACCACGAGAATCAGGGAGAAAGTAGAAAAATGGAGCAGTGGAATCCATCATATGCTACAGTCTCTGCTTATTGATCCTGGCAAACGCCTGTGAAGTAATAACTAACCTGTTGTTACCACTGTGGTTTCTTATCTGTCTCACTGTGCTGCTGTTTGTACCTGCTGAAATTCACTCGCACACAGTTCTCACTCTCATATTTCTGATGTATTTATGCCTCTTTTAACTGTGTCAGTGTGAATAAATGACCTTGCACACAATGCCAAAGTATTAATAAGGATGCACAGACCAGACCTGAACCGTATCATAATCTAAGCAACATGTGACAAACGACGGAGGCCACACATGTTTTAATTACGTTTAAATAAGTTTCTGAAAAGTGAGGTCTCTTTGGGGAAGTGATAAATTATATAACAAAGGAGACTTCATTTCTCTCTCCCTCACTCTGTCTTTATTATATTTAATCAGACGACGTGGACCAGACCAGACGAACTTTCTATACAATAAAAAGTAGAAATAAAAATGAGGTTCTAAAGCACAGAACTCTGAACGTTACAGGTTATAGACAGTTGGCTGCATCTGCATCATAATAGTTTACTGTAAAATTATCATCTGTTGATGTAAGTTTTATTAATTTTTATTGTTTAGAATGACGTTACCTACTAAATACATGATCAGCCTTACAGCAAATAGAGCCGCAACATAGCTCGACATAAAAACGGGAAATTATTTCATTCAACTGACTGTTAAATCTTTAGTCGGACCACAATGTGCTGCGAGAGTCTAAACACAAACAGGATGAGTTTAATAAGAAACAGGATGTTGTACCGCAAGACGGACAGAACGGAGAACATCTGAGAACATTTTATTGATGTTCAGTATCAGCATATTTACAACTTGTTATTTATGATATTTGAATGTGGCTCCTGGTCATTTGTGTTATTAGGAAATTTAGTGCAGATACGTTGCAGAACATTTCATTTATAGAAAACATGTTTGCGGTTTCAGTTGTAAACTGTAGGAAACTTCAGGAGACGGGGTCGTCTGGACCTGGATGTTTGATCAGTGGGTGTTAACAACTTTCTGATAAAAACAAACCTACAGTAAGACACCTGAATGTGGAACTGAGGTTAAACAAAGTCAAACCAAAGACCTGTTTTGTCACAAGTACTGTTCTCAGTCTCAGAACAACATTTACACACAGTGAAGCATAAAGTCAGCCTCAATCATCCTCATCCTCATCATCCATTTTAACATAAATTCACATTAAGCGTCGAGAGTTGAAGTCACATGTTTGTAGTCCAGCCTTCACCAACAGTTGAACAGGTTGTGGAGAACGTGGATCCTGATGCTGTTTCTTCTCTTGTTTTACAGTCACAGATACTTCACTCCTCCAGCCAAGAAGACCAGGAACCACTGACGGATCAGGTCCCAACACCAATCCATGCTCCAGCTAACCCCTGTTTTACCCAGCCTGAGATCCCCGCTGATGGACTCCCCGACCGTCCTCATACCAACATCACCAACCCCGTGACTCAAGGAGAGGATGATGGGAGAAGACAGCGAAAGGTGGAGGAAAGAAGCGAGACAAAGGACAGGAGAGGAAACTACAACAGATCCCTGCTGCTGCCGCAGCCCTCCAAGCTCCACCTCTTCCCGTCTCAGACCTCCAGACCAGGCAGCAGCTCTGCTCCCGCCCCTCCTTCGAAGACGAGGACGTCCAGGCAGCTTTCCAATGGCCCAGAGAGCGACGGCACTTCCGGGGTTAAACTCAAATCTCCGGGCTTCAACAGCAGCTCGCGCCTCCCGAAGCCAAAGAGCTACTGAACCAGCTCTTGGACTTTTAAATCACCTTCCTAATACGCAGCAATGTGAGCCGACAAAGCCCCACTGAGCCGTCCTAGTTTAATCTAGTCCAGTAACTAAAGTCTTTGTGGGAAAATCAACCTGCGTTCGTACGTTCTGGTTATAACAGACTCAGCACGATGTAAATAAAGTGTCCAGATGAGTTTGAAATGGATAAATTAACTTATTTATTGTTAATATTTTGAGCACTGTGATAATAAAGGTCCAAAAGCTGGTAACACTTTATTTTACAGGCCCCATTTACATTTACATGGGAATGTTCATGAAAAAGACGATTACTGTTATTATAAGTTATCAATCATGTGGAAATGGAGAAAAAACAACCTGTGCCCTTAATTTAACATCATTTGTCACCTTCATCTCATTGATCTATGCACTTTGACTGTAGATAACTTGAATTTATTACGGTTTTATAAGGACCTGAGACTAAGTATTAAATATAATATAAATATTTCTGATTTTGTTTAAACACCAACGCTGTTTATGGGTAAGATCCCTAAAAGTTACTTTGCCCTAAAAATTTGATAATATCATCCAGTTCACAAAACTTCAGGTTTAGTTTGAATTTTTAAGCCTCTGACCAAATCTCTTACTACCATCTACAAGCAGGAACAAAATGTAAAATATCAAAATTTGTATTATATTATCTTTTCACTACATCTGTCTACAGAGAAAAATACAATGAAACGCCTGAGAAGAGAAAGTTTTAGTAATAAATGAGTCATAAATGTATAATTTAGTTGAATTCACTCAGTTCCTCAAACATCAGCAGCTGCATAAAGAACTAAACTTGATTAAGTCTGATGCAACCAGTAAAATAACGTGTTACCAGCACCTGAAATGATCTATAACGGCACGTTAACAATGTTTTTTATTTATTACCATTAGAAAGCAAGTAAAAGTCTAAATGACGTGTAAATATTCTCTGAAACGAGATCGTCTTGCTCCCGCTCACTTGCTGTGTGTTAGGAAGAGATTTTACTGTTTGTGTGTGTCGGATCCACTCACTTCATACTGGAAATATCTGACGGCAACATGTTGGACACGTTGTTCCTCCCTTCATCCTTCCCTTCCACCAAATCTCCTCCAGCAGAGTTTTCCTAAACTGGACCCTGGATCCTTCCGTCCATCCGTCTGTCATCTGTGCATCTGTTCATTTTAAACTCTGAAAAACAACACGTCTCCAAGGTCAGAAAATCCACCTTTGTTTCTGTTCCACCTGCCTGACAGGAAGAAAAAGCTACTGATACTCTCATAGTCCTTTCGTTTCTACGTTTAATTTGTCATCTCAACTTGTAGTTTTGTTCTTGTGAATCCAGAAAATCTAAGTAAAGTAAACATGTAAACTGAAGATCTGATCATTTTTAAAACATTTCCATCCTCCAATCATCATTATTCATTTGCTCCTGAAGTTTTGTAACTTTTGTTCTTGCTAACCCTTTTCTAAACCTCTGAAAGATCTGAGTAGTTGACTAAAGCTCATATTAGTTTCGGAGGGTAAAGGTCTCGGTATGCATCAAACGAAGTGGAAGTCAGCAGTTAGAAAACTTTATTTACCTCATCAGAAAACCAGACATTAAAAATTTTGTGGCATTGCTACTTTTACTTCAGTAAAATGTCTCAATGCTTCTTCCACTATTGTTTGTTGAGTCTTGCAACATCTCAGACGACTTTAGAATCAGTGGAAACAGGTCGAAGCTCGTGCATCCAACAAGTTTTCTATTTTCCTGAAACAAGCAACAAGTGGAAAAACGACAGTCTCAAGCTTTTGTTTTTGTCTCTTCACTTGTTGTGCGACATCACACATGTCTCGAGGGGGTGAGGTGCACAAAAAGGAGGCGCTAACATCAGGCGTCGGGTAGAAATCATAACACGTTCGTTTGAAGCACACTGAGGCCTTAAACAAACTCTTATCACTGCTTTTCTGACTGAAACATGTCGTCAGGAGACGTTTTCAGGATCCACAGCTTCACGTTAACATTATATCAAAATCACCTGTACAGAAAATGACCCCACTCACATTAAAATCTCATTAATATCCGCGAGGAGACTCTTCATACAGCGCTGCTCGCTTCCACATTAGTAAAACTATATGCAATAAAATATGCAACAGAGTCGCAGGTTTAACACCAAAAACAGACACTTTGTACTCCCCATGTGCCCTTGAGCAAGAGCCGTATATGCAAAAACTAACTTTAGTTTAGTTTTACATTTCACGCTGCTGACGATGGTCCGTGGTTCTACAGACAATCAGGAAGTGAAAAAGTCACGAGTTCTGTTTTTGGTCGACAGAAATCACACATCAAATGTTTTTATGGAATACCAACATCACAACGAGAACAGCAGCAGCAGTTTAAACAGACACTTGCTGATTTTCATCATCTTTGATGTTTAACTGAACATCTTTGTGTTCTGCTCCATTGATGGAACTAATCAACACATTGGGTGATGCCAGCTTGAGCTCTGGGACATTGTGATGATCATTTTTTGCTCCTTTTTTCTTACACTTTTAACTTTTTCTTGCCTAACACCTTCCTCATATCTCCACACTCTCATTTTCTTCGTTCCCCTTCGAGGCCTGACACTTACTCATCCTGAAAAGAAACCTCAGGGTTAAAACACTAACTCCTGGAAAGCAGTCAAATCTTCAGTTTACTGTCAGTCAGCAGCAGCTCGTTTGTGTCCGTCCCGTTAATGAGCGCTGTGTTATTTCAGGGGTAAAATAAGAGCAGATTAAATGTCTTAGCTGGAGCTTACGCTGGATTTACCTGCTGAATATTCTCACCCCAGAACAAACTCTGCAGACTGGCCTCTGGCTGCAGGTGGTGAGCTTAAACCTGAAGGTCATCTTACACAGGGGTTTGTTTATGCAGAGAAATGACAGTTAATATGCCCCCAGCAGCCGGTCGTCCAATTAAAATCCTGCTCTGATGACATCCAAACAACAGGAGGGACCTCAGAGCGGTGTCCTGTCAGGTAAAGAGTTGTCATGTGGAGTTAATGTGAACTTGGAAAAACATGACATGATCACATCCATTCGAGGGTCCAGCTTATGTTTTTTTACCTGCCTGTGCTGAGGCATTTTAATCATCCGGTTTACTACATATTTTGCTTCCAGCTCATTTAATCAAAATCCTTATGAATAATGTTCATGTGGCTCATGTTTGACATAAAAAAAAATCTGCCTTTAAGTTACTGTCATTTTTAAACGGAGCCCTGAAAGTCTGTTTTTAGCTGCTAATTTAGTGGATTACCAGTGTTTTTTGGGCCTGTAGGAAAATGACAATATTGATGGATTTATGCAGTGATTAGGCTTAAAAAGTAAAGTTTCCTGCTGTTGCACCTCAGATTGAACGAGCTGCATGATGTGTGTGATCATATGAAAATGTTCATTCCACAAAAGGAAATCCACAGAACACTCTGCGCTCAGGTCTCCACAACCAGCTGTAACTTTTAGAAACACCCACGCTGAGCCACATCTCTGCAATCTGACATGTTTCTGTAGGAGCTGGGAGACGTCTGATAATCCTCGCTCTATTGAATTACAATATCTTTTATGATATTTTAATTTGATGCTGTGTCACGGTGCTCTCGGATCTGCTGCTTCAAACGTGCTGCTCGTTAAAAGCTGGATCCAAATTAAAGTAAGACAGTAGAATAAGAACAAGAATATTAATTTCAAATGAAAGGAAATAATTATTCCCGCTCCTTCAAACAAGGTTTAAGTCTCAGAACATGTTTATTTGCTCTTCAAGGCTTCACTTCGGCCTTCGCGTCTCTTCGTGTCTCTTCGTGCTCCTGCTCTCGTTGGTAAATTGTAAGAAGCTCGTAAATGATAGAAAACAGCTTTTTAATTACAGGATGTTCATCAAAATAAAAGTCAAGTTAGGACAAAATGGATTCACAGGTATTTCCAGCACTGGAGAAACAAACGAGCACAACCATGATTTCATTGACAGTGTTTTCATCAGATTTGTTGAATTCTTATCAAAGATGTTAAAGGATTAAATCTGCAGGTTAAATTTGTTTCTTATAACTACGAGGACGTCACAGCTCTTTGATTTGTCCTTTCTCTTCTCCTCATAGAACCTGTGATCATCTGAAATGATTTTCTTTATTAAAGAATAAATAGAAACCTCCGATCAGACAAGTCAGCTGCATTTAACTGGAAATAAAACATAACTCAGCTGGTTTGCATAATGTAGAAAGTAACTTTAAACCATTTTTACTTGAACAAGCCTTCGCATGTTTAAAAAAAAAGAAAAGAAAATCCTTTCGGAACAGATGCAGAATTAGACTATTTTAATATTGTTGTATCACTGCTTTACTGACAACTCGTATTTCACTTACCTGGTGGTTCAGGCCTCGCTTCACCTTCCTACCTTTAAACACCTGTGAGTCGTCGCCTGCACAGGCTCCGTCACCTGTTCTTGTTGTTCTTCATGTTATCTGGTACAAAAATGTCTCAGTATCAGACGGGAACGAACGGCTCAAAGTGATCACAAACAGACTAGTTGTTCCTAAAACATCTGTTTTATTCACTCAGTTTTCTCTGACAACATGTGAAGTCAGAGGTTTTAGTTTTTAGTCAAACACAAACCTCCACCTGCAGACACCTGTTGAAATGCTGCTGTTTATCTGTGAACATCTGGATGTGACCGAAACACTCTCCTCTGGTTTCCTCTTATCTCTTCAGCTGGTGTCTTATCTCTGAACTCTCATTTCTACAGATCTTCACTGTGTGTTGCTTCCACACTGTACACAGCTGTATGATATGTTCAGACTCATTTGTCTTTTTCTGTCATTTTCACCTGTTTTTTTATGTAGAATCAAGTTTTACCAGATTTTAAAGACATAAATGTCACTAAACACTGAAATGACCTTATAACCAGTATTGAGTTAATATCCTGTTAATATCTGCGGACACATAAAGTTGAAAACATGGATGAATGTGTCACCTGATAAATTCATCATAATGTAAATGTTCACTAGACGCACGTTTCTCTTTTTAATACAAATGTCACCGTTTTCATTCACTAATTAATCACAAATGACTTGTACTTTGCTGCTTTTCTTAAACCACTGTTAAAATACTGTCACTAAAACTTCCAACAGAAAACACTTCCTGAAATTATTTCACATTAAAAGCCCTCATACCGTGAGGCTTCTGGAAAGCTTTTAATGTGAAACATCTGTGCAGGAAGTGTCAAGAATTACTGAAAATATGGTGAAAATGAACCGAGGTGGGGAAACAGGAACAGGTTCTGGCAGTTTTTCCTTCTCATAATCTACTGTAGCGTGGCTTGCACAAATAAAATCTCCCTGCATATATTTCACGTTAAAAGCCTGGTAAAAGTCTGGAACTATTGAGAAGCTTTTAATGTGAAACGTGTGCAGGAAATGTTGACTTTAATTGACGGGACCTTAACAGTCACTAGTTTAATTAATTTATTAAAACTTCCCTAAATACACTTCACAGTAAAAGCCAGCCTGAAAGGCTTTTAATGTGAAACATCTATTGAGTTTTTTGACAGAAACTTAAAAATGATCAAAAATATGGTTAATTTGAACCAACCCAGGAAATGACAGCAGTTTTTTTTGTGTGTTCAATCTTCATGCGGTTTGTGATGGGGGGGGCGGGGGGGGGAGGAGTAAAATTTAAAGCCAGCGTGGAACAATTGAAAAGCTTTTACTGTGAAATATCACATTCCATAAATGGTGGTTTGATGATCGGAAAAACAGCAAAGTAGAAAAGTTAATTTTAACCGTTGTGAAGGTGACGTATTAAAAATCGTCAAACGTCTAAACGATGATGAATTAGTGCTGTGGAAACGCACATTACACTGAGTTTATCAAGACAACAGGAAAACGTGGACAAAATAAAAACGGAAGCAGATCAGAAAACAAGATGCTGGATTTAAATCTGATCAAATATAAACGTAAAATAAAACTGGTTCTCCTGTCTGTGGATGTTTTGCTAGTGAAAGGTCAAAAGTGCCACCTGCTGTTGCTGTCGACAATATTCCAGTCACTGTATACACATATTTAAATGTACCTTAAATAATGAGAATAATCTGCTCACTCTTAGTATCTATACAATATCTGCAGTATATCCACTTTGCTGTGTCCTGTACTCTTGCTGTGTCTGGGGAAATACTCTTATTTTGAAAACTTGCAGTACAGGTATTTAATGTTGACTGACATCCTGTTATTTCCTCTGTCACCTGTTGATTTTGCTGAATTAGATTTTTTTTTTGTGCAGTAAGTCAGTGTTGTACCTCACACCTAACTTTTATTTATCTGATGAACTGTACAGTCTCACCTTACTGTAAATATTATTATTATTATTAACACTGAATCGTGAGCTTGTAAAACATCTCAGTTTGAAAATGCACTTTAAATGAATCAAGATCATGTGGGTCTTTGTTCAAAAATGTCTCAACTGCTGAGTTTTAATTGCGTGTTTGTCATGAAATCTGACTTTTTTGTTGTTCCCTCTGCATTAAGGCTGCGTTCATGTCACATTGATAAAAGCTCAATGCATTGTTAAGTTTAGTTTTAGGATGTTAAATACTTCATAAGCAGCAGCTCAGATAAAAGTCCTGATATTTATTTCCAGTACGACCAACAACTTGAGTTTACTTTCAGGTTTTCTGACAATACTTCAGTGGGATATGACTTGTACTTGAGTCAGACGCAGATTCAGGACTTGCACACATTCAAAACTACAATCATGGCGTCCTGACTCGAAATCCTGCTTCTCATATATGACATAAACGCAGCATTATTGGCCAGGACACCTGTAATCTCATCTGTCATTGGTTAAGATTTAAAGCTGTGCTTTGATTGGTTAATACAGATGCACCAGTCTAATCTGCTCCGTTAAAGCTTGTGCTGATGTATTTAAGAATATCTGCTCAATATTTCCCGTTTAGCTGCATCAGACTCGTGGATTCTGAAGTTTTGAGTGTTACCGAGCTTCAATCCCTTTAACGATTATCGTCCAATTCAGTGTCACAGCCTGTTGCTCACTGGTTAATGTTTATGGTTCTTTTCTGTTATTGGCTGAGATGTGATTGATGCTGCTGAAATTAAAAATAATCTACTGCAACACTTTGAATTTGTCAAGTGTCCGTTTAGTCTTTCTTTAACTTTATTTCCTGATAAATGTGATTTATTTTGCTATTTTTGATTTTATGTCAGTTTGATAGAAGTGTTTGGGGTTCAGTGTCTCGTCCGGGGACATGTGGCCAGGACTGGGAAGCAAACCACCAACCCTGGACTTCATAGACTGCCCTACCTACTGCACCACTGTCGCCCCCAATGAACAGTGGTGTGCAGACAGTCTAGTGACCCAACACCAGGTTTTACACAGTGTAAACTCTTCCTGAAATTTAACCAGTATCCATCATGTCCATATTATGTCCTTTTAATTTAAAACATCTGCACAGAAACTAGTCACAGTAGAATAACAGCGATTTAAAAAAACAAAGAATCAACTGGAATGTGTTAGTGACAATAGTGATACTGTTATAAAATCAAAATAATGACGTCAGATTGTGACATGACTCTGTTGTACTAATGATGATAAAATGTAAATAAATCTGAATTTACCACAAGTTAGCTAATAAATGAAGGCAGAACATTATTCAGAAAGACGCCTGCTGTACCTTACTAATAACCTATGAACTCATTTAAACAGATGATGAAATGGACGTAACACATTGTTAAATACTTTTCTGCAGTTTGTTCAACACTTACATACTGTTTAATATGTGACATTAGTGGCGTCACATATTCACCACTTTCATTTTAAATAAAAAAAATTACACAAAGGTCAGATTCTAAACGCTGACTAAGTGCGTTTCTTTACTGTTTAGACTTTGAACGAACCTGCAGCAGAGGAACTGAACTCCACTCCAGCTGCATCTTCCTCCTGACGGAGCAGAGCCTGGGTGTGAACAGGTAAGTTTCTCTAACATCCCTCCTGATTAATTCCCTTCCTGTCTGAATCCTCCAGACTGGAGTTTTTCATCCGGCTGCTTCCTGCTGCTGAAGATTAAACAACAAAAACAGACAAATCCTGAGGGTTGCACGCAAACACACACAGCTGGTTATAATCCTCCTCACACTCAGCAGGACGCTCTCCTCGTCTCCTCTGCCAAGGACAAGTCCTCCTACAAAATAAAAGCACACGTATCATTAGTTCTCCAAACTAAAGGACAAAATATGTAGTTTGTCTGTGACAAACAGCACTGAGGCCCGTTTTCATTCTCCTGTGACTTGTTCCAGCTGAGGCTGAATCCACAGCATTTAATACCTGCTTCTCTGCTCTCTCCCAGTCACAGACTGGTTTACAGGCCGAACCCACAGACGACTTCATCTCCTCATGATTGTGGAAAGTTAATGGTCAGATGTTGACACGTGTAGACACGGATGCTGGATGTCTGGACATGTGTGCAGGACACTGTTAGGATGGACGAGGCTGCAGAAACAAGGTGTGATGTAGATGACAACTTGTGGCCAAATGCAACAAGACAAGATCAACTGATGCTGTTATATTTCTATATGTAAAGCTTTGCTGTACTGTAGCATCTGCGAACGTAAAAGTGAACTGAAGTATTTATAATTGATTTCTGCCCAACAAGTCCTCCAACTTTAACGCCCATGTAGGTCGTTTGTCCCAGTTCTCACTCGACCAAAGTCAGCGTTTGTTGTAAGATCATCTTCACGTAGGGAGGCGGGCGTTTGTTGAAACTGCACCACTTTCAACGTCAGGTACCACAATGATGGCTGGTAACATCTCTTTCTGTTACATAATCTGTACATTACTACAATCCATGCATTAATACCACTCGCCCTGATCATGCAAAACCTTAAACGTTAAATCTAAATCTCAAAACAATGGAAGAATATGGTTTGATTTCCTGGTTGGTTGTTACAAGTCTTGCAGGATACTTCAGTCAGGAGAGATCCATACTGTGATGCTCCCTGTTGTTGCTGTGTTTTCTTGTTGGGAGACAAATTAAGCTTCTAGTACAAGCAGGGGCAGTTTGTAGAGAGTGGCCAGAAGGTGCCATGACCTACCCCTGACCAACATCTGGAAAAACCACGCAAAAGAATCTTACTTAAGAATCATGATGATTTGATATGATTAAAACTTGCCCCCTGAGTCTCCTCCTGTCACTAAGTCCTGCACAGGTGAACCTCTGTTATCCAATCATCATCATAGCTGTAGAACATTTAAAGCACCTTATTTATACAGTTTCTTTCTGCTGTCACTGCAGCTTCACTCCTCTTCCTGACAGGGTCACTGTCAAATACAGTTTGACTGCATTCATGTTAATCTTAGCTGACTGAAATATTGCAGCTCATTTTTTCATCTGCTTCATCTGTGTGAAGCCACTTTAAAAGCTCGGCATTAATAAAATATGTTATTTTTACATTCGATTTCCTCTGATGTGTCAAACTTTCTCCTCTGTGTCTCGACTCTCGCTGCGCTCTGTGACCTCCTTCAGCTGTCTCCTGACAGCCGACTGCTCATCCTGACCTCATCCTGTGTCCTTGTCTCTCACAGCGAGCCCCTCGCTCCGTCCCTGCAGACATCCTCCTCGTCTTCAGCGGGATTTTAACATCTGAACCCGGTGGTGGAGTAATGCTGAAAAATGCCCCCATTTGTCCCCTGACACCCTGAACGCAGCAGGACTGATGGTCAGCGGAGACGTCGCTCTATCGTGATGCTGAGAGTCGGTGGCGAAGATGTTGGTGATGATGATGAGTTGGTGTTATGGAAACAGAGAGCTGCTGCTCAAATCTGAAAAACAAATGTTTCAATAGTTTTCACAATGCACCGTCATTTTGAAAATATTCATCCCTAACAGAACATTTAAACATTAGAAATGATCCAGAAGAAGAAGAAGACAGTTGTGTCGACATCAGCTTGGGTATAAGTTCCCTCAAGGTGATTTTCTCCTGCTTCTCGGTCAGCTTGGTCTGACTAGTGATGTGTGTGTGGGAGGTGTACATGTTAAATGTGTTCATGTGTGGGCTGCTCCGTGGGAAATGTGGGATATCTGAATGTGTTTTCAGGCCCCCGACCTGAATGCAGACAGCAGAGAGGAAACACACCCCCACTCACTGAGCTATGAAGAGGAAGCGGTCGTGTTGATGCTCTGAGGATCCAAACACCAGCATCCACATTTAAAACAAAACTAAAATAAATGCAATAAAAAATGCTGCATTTGCCTGTTTGTGCCAGAGGTGGGTAGAGTAGCCAAAAATTATACTCAAGAAAGAGTAAAAAAGTACTTGGTGAAAAGACTACTCAAGTAGTGAGTAACTGTTTGATCGTAATGTCTGATTTATAAAA
>JAUMHL010000012.1:19529576-19552868 GCA_032362345.1 Sandelia bainsii | reverse complement strand
AGTAAGAAGCGTTTCTTCTTCACAAATCTACTCAAGTAAAAGTAAAAAGTACGGTGCAGTAAAACTACTCTTAGAAGGACATTTATTTCAAAATGTTACTTAAGCAAATGTAACTCGTTACTACCCACCTCTGGATTGTGCAGAGTAGATGTTTGCAGGTGAGTCCACTGACCAAAAGATGGAGCAACTAGCTAAAACAACAGAGGCACGTGTGCTACAACATGGACAGGTGTGGACATGCATACATGTAGTGTCATCCCAGCAGGCTGTGCATATGAACTGTTTACACCAGTGAAATCACCAGTGTGCACCAGCAGCTGTACAGGATGGCTTTCATACACACAGAAAGAAATAAACACCAGTTTGACCAAATGTAACTAGATTAAAACAGGATAAAATAATGAACTGCAGAGAAAAGGAGACATTTTTTGAGCTCTTTGGCTTTGGATGCAGGACAAACACAGTTTACTCTGTATGAGGCTGAGCAGCTGCAGACTGGTCACAAACATTAACAAGTTAAACACAAGTCTTCTTGCTTTGCTGTATCACTGTGCATGTGACAATAAATGTCTTAAATGTTGGATCTTCACACTTCAGAGAAAAAATCAGCAGAGAGATGAACATAAGTGATGTGCAGAACGAGACTAAAATAAAACTACCAGGGTCCTTCTCCTCCTTCTTCTCCTCATCCTCCTCTCTTTCTCATGTTTCTCCACTTTTCCTTCTTTCTCTGCCAACATGAATAACAGTGTTTCTCCTTCTTCCTTTTTCTCCTGCATGAGCATTTCTAGTTGCTTTTCTCCTATGGGACATTAGCATGGAACTGGAAAGCAAGGGCTTCTGGGAAGTGCGGTTTCTGCTGCCTCCCATGAGATAAGGCCACATTAAGGCAGGAAGACAAACATTCTCCCACCAGCTCTGTGTTATTGCCTCTGAACGGACTCTATGAAACAGCTGATACGACTTTTTAAAATCCTTCCTCAGCCTTTTTTATCCAGACAAATGTTTCTATTAAAATGACCTGTTTTCATTATGACGAAGCAAAACCAGCACCGACATCTCCGATAGCAACAGACAAATCATCATCGTGTCTCAGTCTGTTTATGTGGGGCCACGATGCCCCCCTCGCCCCCCGGTCCTGTAGCATTAGTTAAGTTATGAGCAGCACTGAGGTCAATAAATGTATTTTTAATGAATCGGATTCAGCAGTTATTGTATATTATGAGCTTAGTAAAGCCACAGCAGAGAGTATTCAAGAAACGGCTGCTGACACCTTCACTGTGGACTGATTATTAACAAGTAAATGTGTTTTTAATGGACTGTGCTCAGCAGTTAATGCTGGTTCATCCAAACAAATGTTACTGAATCATTTCTGAGCATTTTGTCTTCTTGGATAGTTTCATATAAGCACATAAATCTTTTTTTTTCTTTTTGCAAATTGGCAGAATCAGTGAAACCGGACTGTATGTACTGGCTTTACAGCGAGTAAAGCTTCAGCTCCACCTCCGAGCACAGATTAATAAAGCTGTTAAGTTTAAGAGAAAGTCGGACCGGGACATGTACAAAAGTAAAACATGAATGTGTCTCTGTTACACACGATGATTGACCACAACAAGTCATTAACAGTTAAAGTAAAAACGAACACGTGTAGCAGCAGAAGCTCTGAGCGTCAAACATCTGACAACTGTCATTACAACATTTAATACATGTTTCCATTTTATCAGACTGTATCTTTATAGCACATCAACACCAACATCTGGACGTTTTTCAGAAGGTGAACACACATTAAAACATCTGTATTTCAGACCAAAATTCGTCCAGAGCTGCTGAACAAGGTCGAGGTTTTGTTTGCATTTTTACTTCCCTCTGTTTTAACGAGCAAACCACTAAGGCTTACACACACACACACACACACACACACAGCACTGCAGTGCAGCTCCTGTTCACAAGGTATCAGCATAAGAAAACATAATTATTTTCTACTGATTACACAGCCTCACTGGTAACACTGATCTAAGAAGTGTGTGGGGGTGTGTGTGTGTGTGTGTGTGTGTTGTCCAGCGTGTTCAGGATTCACATAAACATTTTGTACTCTGACGAAACAATTTGCTCGAAACAATTTGTTTCAATGATTGAAACATCCTGTACTGTGAGTTTCTACCTTTCAAACACTGTGTGTGTGTGTGTCTGTGTGTGTGTGAGGACTGACACCTGAACAACATGACAACACGTGTAAACATGTAAATCTCTTCGTTTGTTTCTCCTTCATTCTCCTCTTCCTGTTGCTCTCCTCTGTCCGCCACACCTCCATCCTTGCTCTGTTCCTCCTCTTTCTCTCCTCAGTTACTTGTTGCCTTTCTGTCATCTTCATCTCCACTTTATCATCTCTTCTTCCTCCTTGTTTTTTATTCTCTAGCTCCTTTAACTCTCTCTATTTCACTTTTTAATTGCTTCCAGTTCTGAAGTAAAAACCAGTGAAATACTGATTGAGTCTTTGCATCTACAACATTTTGTTTGGAGCATATTTTTGTGTGTATTTTGTCAGATTGTGTCTATTAACAGTAGCTCACATAAAATTCATCCTGTAAAAAGTTGTTTCCCAGCTTCTCTGCCAAACCATCCTTTGTTTCTCTCTGCAGTTAAGACGTGAAGCGTGAAACGGGGGCCAAGTGGGTGAAAGTTACATGAAGAAAGAAAAATATTTAAAATGTTGTCTGAATTTGAAGTGAGGGATGACGCCTTTAAGCATCTTTTAGTTAGTTGTTTTTCATCTTTTTTTGATTATAAAATTAAAAGAATAGTTTAATTTAACATGATCATAATCACATATAGTTCTGTGGTTCAAATATGTAAAAATGAAAGTGTAGAAAATGCTTGAAGTGGACACTCATCTTCATCATAGTTGTATCACTTACTGCTAACAAATGAACCAGACTTCAGTAAACACAGGTTTGGTTAGATAAGTTGGTTGGTTTTGGGTCCAAAACTCTCAAAATGTCTGTTTTGTAACTTCCTAAAAAAAGACTTAGTAGTTAGGGAGGCTGTGGTCACTTGGATAAGAAGTTGTCCAGAAATTGTAGGGTCAGTGGTCTAATTCCTGGTTCCTTCTGAAAAACAATTCCCCAGGGGTGATTGACAAATTATTTAACATAAAATTAACTGAATCGTGAGGAATAGCATCCAAATCAAGTCGGAGAGCATCTGTCTCTGTGTCTCTGCTGAAAACGTCTCTAGCAAACAATGGCTTTCCTCTCACGGGTGCAAAGTGTCCATCATTTCTTGTCATTTTCCAGCAGAGATGTTAAAGAGCAGCTCAGCAGTTTCAGGTCATCCAGTCGGTGAAATCGTGCTGCCTCACTGAACAGCACCGACTCAGCAACTCATTAAAATACATCCACATGTGTTGCAGCACATCTTCAGCCCAGATTCTGCACCACTGTGTTGTGACCTGCTTCCCGCCAGCAGCGTGCAACGCTGGTGATGTGGAAGTTTACCATGTTGGTGTGAAAATTGTGAGTCACCGAGGGCGAAGCTGCTGGTGAACAGATCAGATGAAACCAGATCACATGAGATAAACTCTGCTGCGGGGACGTTTGAGGCGATAAGGAGAAAGCAAAGACGTAGAAACAATCGATGAAAGGAAATTTAAGATAAAACGTGTGAGACTGAACAGCTGTGGTCTGCACACTCACAGGAATGGGTGATTTATAATGAGAAAAATATGATGATTTAAACGTGTTGTTACTCACCCTGCTCACCTCTTACTCCTGGAGTTTTACCTGTTCTCTGCTCTTACTGTCCGCTTTGACCTGTACCACCTGTACTTTCCTTGCTGCACTTAAGATAAACACTCTCACACACTTAAGAGAGAAAGTGTGTGAGAGTTTTTAATGTGTTGTAAACGCTCAGGCATGCATCAACTATGAAAAGATTTTCTATGAAAATACAACAAATACTACAAATAACTGATGCAAAAAAGCTCCTTCACATCCTAAATGTAAAACAGGATCTTGAAAACAAAACCAGCACCTGACACCACTGATAAAAACACCTGTTCTCTTCCTAGTCGCAAAGCAAAGAGCAGCGTGTCTGTTGACCATCTGTCCACATCTGCAGTGTGAGCGGGGGTCTGGCCTCTTTTCAGACACTAACAGAGGGGGCAGAGTGTTTACTGACCTCTGATTGGTTGATTAGCTGGAGGTGACTAGTCTGTAGGGGTACGGGTCCAGGTAAATTTGTGTGTGAGACACCTGAACATACACACATCAGCAGACATCATCACTGCAAAAACTAAAACCAACTAAGTTAAAATGCCAAAACAAAAATGTTCTGTCACTGTGTTTTTATTAATAAGTTATGTTAATATACCACTGTAAAAATATAGTAAAACTGCAGCAGTAGTTCTTATCTTGTGAAACACAGGCAGGCGTTAGGACTTAGGAGAGAAGAAAAAAATAAAATATTAAGAAAAGAAAAGTAGAGGCAGAGGGAAACATAATATATCCATGGATGAAAGGCAAAACCAGGAACTGCAAGAGAAGTAGGGAAAGGAGGAAATGGAGAAAGGGCACTAAGGCTGCAATTTTTGATTAATTTAAACAGGCTTTTAACTCATTTCTGGATCAATTTTTAATCATGCAACTTGTTATTCAATACAGTCTAATCACTATTTACACTCTAATTTCCATCTGTGTCTGCATAGTAATTCATTATATTCAGCACAAGTGTACTTCACAACAAAATAGTATGAATCAGAAAAAGGTATACATTAAATATTTTGACAATTCAACTATTTCAAGTTCACTGTAGGTACATCAATCAGCAGTGGTGGCAGAAGGACTGAAACCTTTAGGTGAAAGTACAAATAAAATAGTGAAAAAATGATTCTGTTTATATTCAATAAAATGTCAAATAATGAGACAATAATCAAAATATTTACATAAAGTCAAAATTAATACGTTCCTTATTAACTTATAAGATAAAACCAAGATAATTGTGACTTCCTAAATCATAATTACGCATCTGAATATATTTATCTAATTACATAATTATAGAGATAAAATCTCAAATATCAATGTAAAAAGTCAGAATAGTAATAGTAATAATTAAGACTTAAATCTAAATTATGAGATTAAACCTCTAAATATCAACATAAGTGTCAACAGTTTGAAGATTAAGAAGTAAAAATAAGAGAAAAATGCAATATTATTATATAATAATGAGGATTTTTTTTATTTACTAAATGAATAATGAGATTAAAAAGTTGAATTTATGAGATACAAAAATTTAAACGTTAGACTTTTTCTTGATTTGTGTTTTCATTTCTGGACTTCCACAGATTAACGATGAAGGTTTTTTTTACGTTTAAAAACTCCCGGTAAAGCGGCGCCATCTTTAAAAAAAATGGCTGACGAGAAGATCGAGCGGGAAGGTTCGAGGCCTCCTCCTGTGGTTCCTAACATGAAGCCTGGTGTTTGGCAGCATCTTGGCTTTTCACAGAAACGCTGTGATGAAATTATATAATACTTATGCAGTGAAAGCTTTAAAAAGCTGCGGTCAACTACCACAGGACCGGAAATGAGTTGTTTGACTGATGGAAACTTCGATGACGCTAACTAACGTTAGCTTAAGGTTAGTTAGCTTGTTTTGCTAACCTCACCGAAGGTTTACTTTCATACATCTACGACCTTACAACGCTTAAATATGAGACATGATGAAGACATGGGGGACATGAAACAACAGACTGAGCTCCCAGTTATCTGGTGAAAAGCTGCGGATACACAGGGAAACTTTAGGAGGAGAAACCACAGCTGAAGAGTGGACGAGCTTACTGCTAACAGAGAGGTAAGTTATGAACTGTAACGTATGTTACTGCACCTGCTGTCTTTTTTTTTTTTTTTTACCTTTTCCTTTCATCATTTACACTCAGGGGCCTCTTTTTTAGTTACACCTGCAGTTTAATTCCACTATAATATCCAACTTTTACAGCTGTTGTACTGGAAAGTTGACTTTCATGATGCCTGTAGTCAGTTTTTGCTAACACTGCTACAGAGTTTATGAGTTACGTCTTGTGCATGTAAATAAGAGCAAAAAATAGGAAATGTGACTGCTGTTGAATTAAAATCTGTCAAAAAAATCTGTTATTTCAGTGTGATGGTGAAATAAACTGTAAACTCTATTGGATGTAGAATCATTTATTCAGTTTGCACAGAAGCATATCATTTGTTTAATTGATCTAAAAATCTGGTCCTCGATCTGAAAAATACAAAATTGTAGATAGGTGTTTACCCTACAGCGACATAATGATGCATGAGTGAAGTTCAAAACACTTCATCATCTCTGCTCTCTCTTATCCTTTTCATTACACACGCACATGATTAAGGCAGGAGGTAAAATAGCTTCCTGTGTCTTTAACTCTGCTTTGATTGGTAATTAGCTGTTAGTGCTGGAAGGAAACATTGATTCAGCATCTTAATCATACATCTGGAGATTTGAAATAATATGACGACGAGTGAAAACAGTCTATGACATATAACCTGCAATCAAACATGTGAGGAAAGGTCAACCCGTTCTCTTGTTTTTTTTCATCGGCAGGTGAATTCAGCTCAGTCATCACAGGGAGACACTCTGAATTTGTGCAGCGTTAAGTGTTGTTGATGCTCAATGTCTTCATTTGAAGTGAAATTGGATTTTCAGGTGTTAAACTAGACTGAAGGCACTTCATGTTATTTAGAGGACAGAAATACATTGCCTGTGTGCATTTAATTGACATGTTGAGTGACAACATATTTGCGACTCGTTATTTACGTTAATTGTGAACATTATGTTTATAGGTGATTGTACTACAGTCACAACCTGTGTTTTCTGTGAGTTTGTGTGATTATTAGCCAATGAGGTTTATGGCAGATTATTGTGTGAATTATTGCACTGACTTAGCAGCGCATCAGAAACGATAACAAAATGTTACTTACAACCAGTTATTGTTGATTTAAATCAGCAACTGTCTGATCAAACAGTATTAGATTAGGAAGAAGTGTCAGTCATGAGTCAGTCACAAGTTTTGTAATAATGACCTGAAATACTGAGATGAACAGTATTTTTAGTGGAAACTCAAATCTCCTGTTCTACGTGTTTCACATTTTCTTACCTCTGCTGGTTCAGACTGTGCAAAACAACGTTCTCTCACAGCATCACAAAGTGTTTACATGCTGAAAAGTGATTGTATGTTTTCCTGTGACAGATGGATCAGAACTGCGCTGGACAGACGTGACCATGACTTCTGAACAAGATGCTGCTGAAGGTAAGGAAGCTGGTTTTCTGAGGTTTTGAATGTTTCCTACATCTGTGACGTGTGGCTGCTGAGTTTGACCTGATCCAGGCCGAGTCCTGGGATCAGACTCCACCAACGTCTGTGCAGAGTCTCCTCAGCCTGACTTATGGTTAAAGTTGGCGTGTTGCTACGTGGTTGGTCTCCTAGCATGTGGGCTTATCTTGCATTTGCTCTTTCTGTGTGTTTTTTGAGAGTTCGAATGTAATGTTTGTTCTAAACTACAAAGATGTTGGTTCTGAGTGTGTCTGTTTGTGTTGCTGCAGCTTTACACGGTTCCATTAATCTGATGTTTTGACAGACTGTGTAAAACCTGATCTGGCTGCTTCTTCTTTTTCACACACAGTTTGATGCATCAGAAAACTGTTTTTGTCTCCCATTTGTAGTTTGTTTATGAACGCCTGCACATGCTTTTGTTCTCATATCAAAGCAGCAAATATCACAAACACATTTTCTGGAAATGCAAAACACATATCACAACACATGTCCTCTTGACATGGTTATGTTAAAGATCAGGAGAGCTGCTCATACATGTTGCACACCACAGTGACTGCTTCTGTTGTTAAGATGAGAAATACCAAAGGAAATGTGTGGAACTAAATGAAACAAAACCCGCCCAGACACTGGTGCTGCTTGTGTCAGTGACGGTAAACACTTTTTAATATTCAATATGCGAGTTCTCGCTTTCAGATTCATTTCTGCATACAAAGTGCACTGAGAGCTGAGTGTTGATTTACAGTGAAAGTGTTTATGATGTTAAACCGTTGACGGATTCATTTGGACTGAAGCCTCCTCGTGTTATTTTCAGTAAAGTATCTCAGTTTGTCCTCTTCTCACATGTGGCACTTTTATTTGTTTTCTGCATTGATGTGAAAAATAGGAAAACGTGTGTGTGATGCTGAGACGACATGTGTCCAGTGTAATGCGAGCGCACTGAGTATGATTTACATTTGATTTACATTTAGATGGCTGTTGTTGCTGCTCTGTGATTCTGCTGTGTTGTTGTTCGGTGTAGAGGAATCAAGCCGTGTGTGTTCAGTAATGATGGAAACACGCTGTGCAGCTTTACACCACCACCAATGCATGTTTCCCTCTGTTTTATGGTTTTCAAGTTAAACACTTCTTCTCTTGAACATCACTGCTGTTTGCTCCTCTGCGTTACCAGAAGCTGATGTGAAAAACCCTTGGAGCACAGAAAATGTTCATATATGTGTATAGAACAATGAACTTGTATTTGTTGTGATGTCAGAGTCATCGTCTTAGTGATCAACTGATCATTTACCATCAGTCCATCCCAAACACTTAAGTAAACTTAATATTGTATTTGTTTATTCTACTTCATTTTGTGACACATGAAATCTATTTTTTATTTCTCTGTGTGCGTAAAACAAAACCAAAGTATTTCTACAGAAAACAGAGAAATACATAAAGTAACACAGCTGAAACACACAGGCTTTTCTGCCTTTACTCATAGAAGTTGGAGTTACAGTAAATAACCAATGATGTTTTTACCATCAGATAAAAACAGAAAGGTATCTTACCCACTCTATACTCTTTGTAAACAAAACTCTCTCAACGTGTGAGTGAACAGATGACCGGTAGTACAGCCATGAATGTTAGGCACAAGTGAGATCCACACTATACTCCACATGCTGCTTACACTACACTTCCAGTGCAAACACGGTGTAAGGAAGGAGCAAGATTCACCATTCTGTGAAAAACTGTAATATATTAAAAAAAGACAGAAGCAACAAACTACCAGCACAAGACAAGACTCAACATAATGATATAAAACTGCAATGATTTCAATGTACATGTCACTTTATCAAGAAGTCAAATTCAGCCCTGTATTGTCAAGACTGAGAACCGAGAATAATCCATCATTGGCGGAAATTATTTTAATAATGATGGAAAAATCTGAAGGTGCTCCGTCATTGTGACAGATCTACTGTAACTTTAAGAAACCCATACCGCTGTCCAGTTAGTGGGAAGTGTGCACATTAATTATCTTTGTCTAGTCTTTTCTTTAGTCTCACATGCATTACCTTGTCTAGCTGGCTTTAGCCTTTGCATTATGCTCACACAGGCAGACGCACAGGTCTTTTCAGTTTTGCACACAGGGTACGTGGCGGAGGTAATGCAGACACCACACTCAATGCATCTCGCTATCCGAGTGCTGAGAGCGCATTGAACAGCCAGACTGTAAGGCCGCTACAGGTTGTAGATGGGTGCAGCTGTGCCACAGGTGCAGAAAGACCGCGTGTGGTGGGATTACCTTTGGGTTGGGTTATCACTTTAGCATCTGCACCATCACTTCAATAATTTCAGTTTGACTAGTATATTTTACAGCTTTATTCTAATTTGATAATGACTTGTACATGAAGGTCTGTGCAGAGTTTGGCAGAGCGTAGTTAAGCAGGTAGATTGAGGTCAGAGCTGAGTAGATTGATTAGGAGGGTCATGCTTGTGCTTCCTTAAATGTTTTTTAATGTCATTAAAAAACTAAAATTAAAATGACGAGTAATAATACACAACGTTTTTATGAGCCTGTCCTTCATTTTAACGGACAACAAGTTTTGGGCGTGATATGTTGTTACATTTGATTGTGTGATACTTTAATGACTGAGCTGTAAATGTTTGTGTAAATAAGTGTGTATGTGTGTGTGGTTTTTTTTTGGGGGGGGGTTAGTCAGTGCCACAGGCAAGGTTGACTGAGGCCCTGCATAAGTATTCACATCTTTATGTATGTGGCTGCTTGAGTGTGTGCACATTCCTCTGATGTTCTGTTGTGGGTCCCATCCTCTGTGTGTGTGTGTGTGTGAGGGTGTAGTGAATCTGCAGTTTTCGTGACTTATTCGTGTTCAGCCTTCTGTCTGGCAATCTCCATTTTATTATTTTTTGCTTGAATTTTTTCCTTTAACAACCTCCGATGGCGTGATGATGGCCGAGGGAGGCGTGCGTGCGTGCGTGTGTGTGTGTGTGCGCGCACAGTGCAGCTGCAGCCAATCATGAAGGCAATCTTCAGCGCCTGTCTTTCCATCAGTATGGCCATAAAAGTCGGGGCGGCTGTAAAAACGGAGTGACAGATTTAAGAGACTCTGGTGATGATTTTTACTGCTGCCATCTTTGTTTTGGATGCCCCGCTGCATTTCACACATACAGATTCACAGAGGTATTGATTCAAATAATGGTTTTAGAGTTTGTGCTGCTGCTGCTGAACTGTTCTGCATTACACAGAGAGGAGTTTCTGTTATTTAGCCTCATTGATATAAATGGTGTGGACATAATATTAGTCCACCTCAGCAGCACAAGCTATAGCCTCCACAATGATCACACAGTTGAATTGACACGTCTGTGAAATGTTATCAGCTTCTTGAAGAAGGGTTTATTAGATGTCTGACTTAGTTTTAGTGTCTTGGTAAGAAACTGGCAACACATTTCCGTCTTAAAGTGGCCATATTATGCTTAATTTTAGGTTTTTATTTTATTTAATTTTACTTTTAATGGAACAATTTGACAAAAATGCAAACTACTTACTGTAGATTTTACTGTGCTTATAGTCAGTCTTAATTATTAGTCTTAATTACATCACAAATCATGGAAACTGTATTTCACAAACAGCAGAAGACCTAGTTTGACAAACACACGGAACCAAATGCAAACACACAAGGCTCCTGTTACTGTTACAATCACTGTCATCTTCTTATCCTTAAACAAAGATGTGCAGATGCTGTGACAGTCACTAAGCTAATCACTGGCTGCTTTCTGTTGTTACAGTAAAGGGATAATCTGCTGTTCTTTGTGTGTTGCGATTTTGAAGTCCAATGCACCAACTACACACACAGTGATATTGAGTAAGCTGTCCAGTTGTTCTGCTCCATCGTGTGCTGATCAGAATAATCATGAAACTCTGTTATATTCAGCTGCAGTGGCATGAAATTGCAGTATTTACTGAATTTTCTTCAAATCAAATCACATCAAAGTTTTTTTTATATAACCCAGATTCACAAATGTGCCTCAAGGAGTTTTACAACAACTCTTTGTCCTTAAACCCTCAAAGTTTTGAGTTAGAACAGAGAAATATGTTTTTCAAATCTATGTTGTTATATTTTTGTGTGTCTGTGTCATATATATGAATGTCACCTTTGCTGGGATTTTCTATTTCACTAATTAAAATCTTGCATTTAAGATGTTTAATTTAGTTTTCAGAATATTGTTTCTGAATTCTGGAAAATCAAATTTACATACATTTCTTTGTGTATAGTTTCACATATGAAAATCACCAAAGATTGTGTTACAGTAAGAACACAGTTCTCTGAAATATGTGTAGTTTAACCCAGAGACACACGTGTTGAAAGACATATTTGAGAGTGAAGCGTTCAGTCTGACAGCTCACTCTGAGCTCTGATTGTCCCTTGAGGGCTCCTGTATCGGCAGACACCTCTGGTATTCCTGAAAGGGGCTTAGCAGATGCTGTGTGTGACAGAAATTGGCTGTATTTTAAATTGAAACTGTAAGAAAAATAGACACCCAGAACAGAGAAATAAGCAGAAACAAGAGAGATGTGGAATTAGTTTTGATGCCCAACAGATCTGCTGCCTGTTAAATTAATCTGTGAGGTGTCACCAGTGCCGAGACGATAAATGAAGTCAGTGTGGAGGCCATGAAGGCAGAGAGATGGTCTGTCCAAACCAAATGTGATTATCTTCTTTATCACCGCTAACTGCTGGCCTGCAGAAGAGGGAAAACTAAATCATCTCTCCCATTACTGCAAAAATGATTCAATTTGACTCTGGTTCAAACGTTCGACCGTTTGTGTTTTACTCACCATGAACGGTAACAAGCTGGACCAGATTGGGTTTTGACATTTGGCTTCATGACTGCTGAAGGTCAGAGTGAAATTAGTCCAGTATGAGGTTTTTGAGACTGATGCTGTGATGTAAACCCTTCTTTTAGGCGGCTTTTTTTATTTACACTAAACTCTGAAAAGCTGACAAAGTGCTGGCCCAGATTTTGTGTAACGTATCTGTTGGGAGACCGGTGTTATTATGAGACGTATAAGAACAGAGTAACACCAAATATACTTGGGCAGTTGTTAATATTCTTGGGTGTCAGAGTACAGGCTGCGTGTGGGGATCACTGGAATGAGCTTCAGTTTTGTTTGCTCTGTGCATGGGAACAAGTTTAACAGTCCTGTGAATTACACATTATTTCACACACCAACAGGTGATAATGATGTTTTAAGAAACATGTTAATGCATCAGCAAAGACGAGGAAGAAGAAGACGGCAAGCGAGTAAAGATGGATATAAATGATGCAGTGTACTGACTTATAAAAATAACTACTTTCAAAAGGCCTCAAGGATCCTAAACACAGTATGTTTTGGTGAGTTACACTGAATGTAAACACATGTTGTTTACCAGGAAGCTCCACAGGGCATCTATAATCTTTCCTGCCTTCTTCCCAAAGTTGTTTTTCACCATTCTGCTTGTTTGCTGCTGTATTTCTAATTATTTCTTTCCCTCTCAGTCTTTCTTGTTCCCTGACCTCTAGAGGTCTCGGCCGTTGAGCGCAGTAGAAATCATCTTTGATCACCTTTATCCTGGTTTAAGCCTCGTTGTTTTGATCATCCAACCACAGGGCCTGGCCTCCGCCTCCGACCAATCCTGTCTCTAATCGCTGCAAGTACTTATCCAATAAAACACGAGAGAAGAAGCCTCTTACAAAAAAAATAAAATCACTTTCAAGGCCCGTGTCTTGTTTGGCTCATTACGTTGGATTATAGCCCGATGAGAGCAGGTTACATCAGATACTCGCTGTTTGAAAATCTACTCCAGGCCAGTGTTGTTAAGCCTATTTTAAACCTGCCGTGCTTACTGGGATTGAGATTAAACTCTGGGAAAATATGCACATGCTTAGTATCTGTAGTGTAGTACTGTACAATATATCACACACACAGGGCTTCTTCAGATTAGGGTGTGTAATAACATTCACACAGATAAGGCTGTGTTCCTGGGAGTGTGGGTTCAGTGTGTGTGTGTGTGTTGTGTTTGGCAGTTGGGAGCAGGGATGAGTCACCTAAAAGCTGCTAAATATTGCAGGCAGATGAAGAGAAGCTGGTTGAAACCCATTTTAAAGTTCAAAGACAAACTTGGTGACCTGGTTCAGAATCACCAACCTTCCTCCGCATGTTTTCATCCACAGTCACAGACCTGCACAGTTCACATTTTAGTTTTTTGGTTTAATTTTCAGCTTTGTTGCTTTACACTGACTGGAGGCTTGTTTCAACGGAAATATAAACATGTTAAAAAAATACACTGTTGTCTTTCTCTGTTTTTATAAAGAAAAAGCAGAGTTTATGTGCAGAGTGACAGGAGTACCTCTCATTTATTTGTGTTCACATTGTCAGGTCCTAGTAGTGTTATTAGATTAGTTGGGAATCTCTGGGGTCTGAGGGGGTTGATTTACGGTTGATTTGAAAAGCCGAAATCTTTTGTGGCGATTAAAACGCTGGTGTGTTATACAGAGATCGTCTCAAACTTACTTTTAAGGCCACCGTCATTTGCAATCTCCAGCAATTGATCCTCTTGCCGCACGGACATGCTCAATGCACCAGGTATGTTTACAAACGGAGCGCATTTAGAGGAGCTGACGGTAGAGATTCCGGTTTTTCAAAATAAAAGACAGTGATTGTTTCAAAATAAAAGACTGTCGCGTGAAAACGGAAATAAAATAATTATTTTCTTTCTGTGCGGCCCGGTACCAAATGACCCACGGACTGGTACCGGTCCGCGGCCCGGTGGTTGGGGACCTCTGGTCTAGTGAATTGATCATGGATGGTGTTGTTCTCAAATGACTGGTCAAATAATGTTGGTCGGTCTGCCTAAGTTACATCTATGTGTGGAAAACACTGACAAAGTGTTTACAGCACATTGAAACAGCACCAATCACATGATTACAAAGGCACCTCTGTAGTGGTAGTGAGGGTGGGGTAACTCCTTGTGTGCGCTCTCCCCCCTCAGTAATCTTGCTGGTATAGTGTTTAAACCAGCAACAAGCACAGGTGTGTTCATTTTGAATAACTGATTACGTTGCAGTAAGTTAAAGGTTTTCCTCAGTGGTAGAAAGTTTTGTTCAGTGAATGGCTCACACACATAAAGAGGAAAGGTTTTTCTCAGCCTGTTTTTAGCCACGGTATCAACTTTGGATAAATTTCACAAAGACTTGGGTTGAATCAGTGCTTCTGTATCGATGTAGGTGTTTCTCTGACTCTTGTATTGGTTTTGTGATATCTGATTTAATCTTCTCACTCCTAGTTGATATCCTTTGGCAGGCTTTAATATACTTACATGTGGGAAACACAGCTCTTCATCACTTTTATATTGTAGAATGTAATGTTATCGCCGGTCCACAGGATTTAAACTTGTTTTTTTTCTGACTTGAGTTTAGTTAAGGTGACAGAGTTTAAGTGTGGTCTCCAGAAGTTACCTAACTCTTTAGACCTAGTCGTTAACATGCTGAACGCTCTCTTCTTCTCGCCCTGATGCACCCGAAAAACACGGCATTATGAGATGCTAGTTAGGTAATGTTTCCATCCAAAGTGCAGGAGAAAGACAGACCCTGGGGCGAGGGAATAATCTGCATGCCAGCAGAAACACAAGAAAGACAGAGGTAAAAGCGGACTTAAAAAGGATAGAAAAAAACTTTTTATGCTCACATTTCCCATGATACTGTGTGAATCTTTTAGCACAGCGGCGTGTTTCTGTAGGGCATACATGTTCTTGCTCTCCACATAACACTCACATTGTGTGTTAGAAGTCAACCTTCGCTCTGCTCAGCTGCAGCCACACCTGACTGCTTAGCATTGCAGAGCAGCTGAGGAGAGCTGTTAAGTGCCCCGAGTAATGGCAGTAATGTCAAACACACAAGCTGTCTGCAGCAGAATCAGCCTTTCCTGAGTGAATACACAAACAGCCTTTCATGTTTTCATACAGTGGTTTGTGTGTGTTTTTACGGTTGTGTGCACTTGTTTGGATGCAGAGCTGTCAGTGTGTCTGCCTGTGTGTTTTGTGCATTTTTATGTCACTGGAGGGAAAAACTTGGATATGCAAAGTTCCTCAGATTCGGCTTCAATGTACAGAGAGCGGACACACTGTCACAAACAGCTGTATAATTTAACACGATCCTCTACAACAGACAGTGAACAATAACTGCAGATCTACGTATCCGGTGTACGGATCCTGTCATTGTTCATGTGTATTTAATCATCTGTATATTTTAATTAGATTGCAGTTTACATACACATTAAAAGCGTAGTACTTATAAATGGATACTGATGAAAGCAGGTTATAAATAATCTCAGTGGAAGCTGTGAAAAAGTATTTGCCCCTTTCATGATTTTTATTTTTTTTTTGCAAATTTGTCACTTAAATGATTCAGATCATCAAACAAATTTTAATATTACACAAAGATAACCAGAGTAAATACTAAGTGCAGTTTTCATTTATTAATTATTATCCAAACCTGCCTGGTCCTATGTGACAAAGTAACTGCCCCCTGAACCTAATAACTGGTTGTTCCACCAGCAGCAACAACTATAAACAACTAACAATGAGCCTTTCACATCACTGTGGGAGAATTATTTTAATTCGGCCATGTTTAAGGGTTTTAGAGCATGAACGGCCTGTTTAAGGACATGTTACAGCATCACAATCAGATTTAAGTCCAGACTTTGACTCCAAAACCTTAATAATCCATCTTCAGACTCAGTGAGATTCAACCTTTAACCCCAGTTTGTCTTCTTCAGTTGTCTTTATGTCAAACATTGCACAGTAGCTGGGGTTGCTGGGAATGCAGACTTCTTCCTTCATGTTGGATTTTGTCTGTTTAAACTCTCAAAAGCACTTTAAACCAGTGGTTCTCAAACTTTTTCTGTCATTCCCCACTTGGCAGGAAGAAATATTTTCACGCCCCACCTCAACAAAACAATGATAGAAAAACCTGACATCAATCTCATTAACATGTAAAGCTGTGGGGAGTATGAGCTCCTCTGCTATCATGTGTGGTCAGTTCTGTCTGTAACTTTGTATGATGACATTAGTGCTTTGTTGTTTACTGATGCAGATTTGATTTTATTTTCTGGGCGATATGAACAAAAATCCATATCCCTGTATATTTAGGCTCTGTCAAGATATACCTTTTATATCCCAGTATTTTCTTGTACAAAACGTTTCAGGTTCAATTCAAAGACATTATAAGACTTAATTATAAGAATGTTATTACACCAGACGATCATCTGAAGTTATAACTGAGACATGTTTTTTTCTTGTTTTCTAACAATGACTGAATTAAAGAAAGTCACTATGATGTAAATTTAAAAAATGAAAGAAATTGCCTGATACTGAGGAAAATAGCTCGTTTGGAGACAAACAGTTTTTACGTCTTCTATATAATGTTCATTCTCATGCAAGACTCGGCAGACTTGGCCTTATATCTGTGGTCAGTCTGAAATGTTTCACATTAGTGAGTCGGTCACTAAGAACCTCCCCGACATTCATGAACATTTCTGACAGCATCTGTCCTGCAAACTACTGGTGAGTGGACAACTGGTACAGATCAAGTGTTTTTAGCAGCTTTTTAAAACCGTCTTTGCCGTGTTTGTGTCGCTGTGGGGACCGTGTCTTTAGTGATAAGGTATCTTACTGCGTTTGTTATCTAGTTATCACTTCTCTTTTTATAACACACACCACAGGTAAACGGTGCAGGTTTAGTGTCTGACACGTTTTACTCTCTCTTCAGACCGGAGTTTGTGGCGCTGTTGTAAACGGAGATAACGTTTTGACGTGCTTTCACATTTGGATGCGAGCTCTTTGTGACAAACTCTACAAAGTAGGAAATCCGAACCACCTCAAACTATTGAGCCGCTGATTTTCTTTTTACCAACCAGATGATATTTCTCATTACTGTCGACTGGAGCCTGTGGTTCTTCTACGCTGCTGACTGAACCATAGTAGAGCCGACTGGCTGTGGCCGCATGCGCAGTGGGAGAGGGGGGCGGGTGTAGGTGTGTGTGTGTGTGTGTGTGTGAGAGAGAGAGAGAGAGAGGGAGACAGAGAGAGCCTGATCTGCTCTCGGTTGTAAAGATCTAAACGCGAGTCATTGCATGGTTATTACCTTGATAACAAACATAATATTACTTTTTGCTTTTATGATCAACATAATATCCTTAAATTGGTATTCCCAAATTAATACCCCTATTACCTTGTTATGACTGAGATATTACCTCACTATTACCCTGTTATTACAAGCTGTAATGTGCTACTAAATAATCTGCTGCTCTGCTCTAATATTTGTATTGTGTCTTACTTGTTGTAGTTGTACAGTAGTAGTAGTTTTCCATATAATTCTGTAGAGTCTTAAACTTAGTGTAAAGTGCCTTGAGATTATGTTTGTAGTGTACTATTTAAATAAACTGAATTGAAAATTTTAAAATATTCCTGTGAATGCAATTTCTTGGGAACACCTTGAGGGGATATTTTCAAATTTGGCACAAACGTCCACTTGGACTCAGGACTGAACTAATTACATTTTGGTGGTTTAAGGCCAAGGTCACTATGACCTCATGTATGTCCCCTTCTCGTCAACATGTTATCTCAGGAACACTCGAAAGTTTCATTACATATGGCACATATGTCCACTTGTCCTGGACAGACATGCACGTTAACTGCAACTTGGATGTTTAATGGAGGCGTACAACCACAGGAGGAAAATTCTAGATATATTTGATAGAAATGGATCAGAAATATAATAGGAAAAAGAACTGTAAACTGTGTTACAGAACCAGACGGCTGTGGTTTCTTCATTTGTGTTGGTTATAGTCTCCACGGAGCTATATAACAAATTGTGCATTTTTTTGATGATTGCATAATTATTCCTTTTTATTTCTATTGCATATCTAATTTAGCAGCTCCTTCATGTTTTCCTCTCTGGATACCTTCGCTCCTGTTCTTCATGTCAGCCTGCCGCAGACATTGGGACATGTCTGATATTTATTGGCTGAACACGGATTTGGTTTGACGTGCTTGTCTTGGAGCTGCAGGTCCTCGAAAGCCGTCTGTTTGTTGTTTTCTTCCAGCTGTACATGTGGCTCTTTAATTCTTGTCACCTTCCTGTTTCTCTGGCTGGTTTTCTAGTGTCGCCTCTTTCTCCTTCAGATTATTCAGAGGGAGTCTGGAGAAACCTGGAGCTCAACTTGTCATCTGCATGAATGCACAGATCCCACCTTAAATTCTGTGTCCTGGGGAAATTTACATGAAGATTTTGTCCAATTATTCTCTCTCTGGCAATATGAACAATGTGAGCGTCACGCATGGTCAGCCCAGTGTCAGACCGTACCCCTCTCCCACCCTGTCAGTTTATAGAGCTGCTCTACAGGCCGAACAGGTTTTTGGCCTCCAAGGACGCCTACAATGGTGACGGTGCTGCCAGCTTCTGTCATGCTGCAAAATGTGAAATTTAGATTCAGAAACCGGAACCCTTTCACCTCCTGAAAACGTTAAATACTACACTGTTTATATTGCCTGACCCCAATGTATGAGAACGCACAAGGTGTGTGTGCTTTCCATTCCACAATCACAGCCATTAATGTGCTGCGCAGGGCACGGTGGAGACCAGTTGAAACCTTTCTGGCTTTCTGCACAAGGGTAAGAGGAAATATAAACCTAGACATTCCTTTAAAGAATAGAATAGAATAGAATAGTCAAAACATTCAGGGTCTTTTGAAGAGGACTTCTTTTTATCTGTCATTATAGACAACTCAGGATTTCCACTCTGCACTTGCTTAATACAGTATATGAATATACCTGTAAAATGGATGGAAGAATCCTTGTCAGTCGTAGCTGTACCTCCAACTTAGTATGTCTATGTTTATATGGGACCATTGCTATGCTAAGCTGAGTCTGAGATGTCCCACAGTAACTGAGCTAATGAAGAGTATTTTTATCTTCTATTCTGTTTGTCTTTTAACACATTCAAATCAAGAACATTTTTCATTTTTCTGGCTATCGCCTCTTTAAGGCCAATCACTCTGGACATGTATTTTAGGCCACTGAGACAAAGGAATGTTTGTATTTTGAAGTTTGTCCTCAGGGTTACACGCATCAGAGGACAAAAGGTAATACTCCAAAATACAACTTTGTTAAACTGAAAATCACATATATTAAAATAATGCAATCATCAAATCATCATTATATCATTATACAGTCATATTTTTGTAAATCGTCATCAGACTGTGTTTCTTCAGGTAATATGATGCATATACGTGTTTGGAAGATCCCAATCATCTCCCATATCTCAGTAAATATTGTCTCTATTTACAATACAGATATTTGGATATTTGGCCTCAGGCTTGGTCGGCTGCCGTATGTTGTGTTTTTCCTGAAGCATTACAGATTTGGAACAGGTGATGCATCGTCTCACGGCTGTGACTCTGCAGCGGGGCCTTTCTGCCTCGTTTGTGATGACGCAGCCACCGCCTGCTCATATTTTACACCTCATTTGAATCTGGAGGCATGAGACATTGTAAAACAGCATGAGGGCATTAATGGCTCCTGTTATACACTTAAGAAAATATGCAAACTATATATTGTGGTGAGTCATTAATTCTGTGGGCCAAGAGTGACAGTGAGCAAACAAAACATGTTTACTGAATAAGTCATCACTATTACCCAACATCTCTCTTCCTGTCGATGTTTCTATGTCTAGAATCTCGGGGTGTAGTGCCTCTTTAAAAAAAGAAAGTATTCTTTACATTAAATAACAACTGGAAACTGCTTTTTTTTTAAGAATTGCCTTTTCTATGTCTGCATTGACCCACTGCTATTGTCCTTGGTACATTTGGCCACTTCATCTTTAGAAAACCATTCAAACATTGACCAGTTGGAGAGGGAACAGCCTTTCTTATCTGTCTAAACTCTAACCAAAGTGCTTTCTTGCCTAAATCTGATTCCAGAGTTCTGTGTGAGGTTAAACTTGGGTCCACAGTTTGTTAGCCCTGCTCTATACACCCTCCATTCACCTCAACCACCTCATGTCATTCAAAAAATACGTTGCACCAACATCATGATTATGTTAGTTAGGACTTTAGTTGCATAGGATTGTAATTTATAGCAGAGAGGGTTCCTTGATGAGCAGGCAGCAAAAGTCAACCTTTTCCTACAAACACGGCTTTCCAGCGGCTTCAGGAATAAAAGGTCTTGCTGTAATCTGCTCTGAATTGACAATAAGACCTGAAAGTACTGATGGAAAAAAATTAGCTTCAAATAGCTTTCAGCACAGCAGCCACATCAGCATGTGTGCTCCCTGATGATGAGAAGGACGAGCCGGGCAGTGGATGGTATCGATCCAGCAGTCCAATTACAACAATATTCCACATGCTGATGGATGCGTCCTGCCTGCTCTACCTTTTTACCTCTGACTCAGTCTGCAGCAGGTCCAAGTGTTTAGTTACTTAGCAACTGTCGTCATGGGCCATGGGTTCAGCAGAGGGGACGACAGGGAGTCAGCGGTCAGCAGCAGAGTTGTTGCTGCATCCACTTGTTCACCTTTTGAGACTCGAACACACGGTCCTGGTTTCTACTCAACACAGAGAGAACAGGTCTGCTTCTGATCCAATTCATATCTTATGTTTATGTCTTCAAAACAAATGAGCTCTGCCAGTGAGGTCAAGTGTTTTGTTTATTTTCTGAACAAATTTAGTATTTTTAAGAAATTTCATCCAAAGGACCAAGGCTTTTGTAAAACAGAAGTCATCACAGTATAGGTTTTGTATTGTGATTTGGATTTTACCCTTTTTCTAAAGGGAGAATACACCACAATATTAAGTATTTACTATATGCTATCTTTCATTTTGGTCAACTCATATAATTTGTCTGGTTAGCATCTCTCCTGCAAAGACGTTTGTATTGAAATATTATGAAAGCCCTCAAATTAAGCTGTGTGATGTTTGTGTGTCGTCGTTTTTTCAAATTCTTGCTTTTTACAATATCTCCAATAGGAAACAGTGAAGGTTTTGTTTGAGTTGTGCAGCTAAAACACTTGACTAATGTCAATGAAAGATGATGGTTGCAGTTCAAAATAGAATTAGAGAAGAACATGGACTACATGAAAGTGAAAACTGCCACGTCTCTCCACACTCTTACCTTCATCTTTTCTACATAAATGACTACTTCTACAATGGCAAGATAGATTGACATCTGGAGCTTAGCTGTGAAATGTTTATTCATCCAATACAATATAATAATATTCCCAGGAATACTGATCTGTTAAATGGCATAACACAATTTCTCTCAACAGAAAAGGCCTCAAACTCCACTTACTACCACTACTACTACTACCACTGCTGCTGCTACTATTACACAAAGTAGTCAACCTTGAGCTAACATTTGAATGTTTTAAGGGTCAGTCTATCAATTTGGTCAACTAATTAACTACTTGCTGGATTGTCATGAAATTTGGTTGAGACATTCATTGTTTCCCACGGCATGAATCCCGATTTCTCATCATCACCATGGGGTCTGAATTCTTTAATGAAATTTTTAATGAAACATCTCAAGAACTATTAGATGGATTATCATGCACTGTATTTCAGCATATTGCATTTCAGCGCAATAACTTTGCTGATCCTCTCGTAATCCTGACTTTTTAATCACCAGGTCAACATTTTAATTTGTCAGATCAATTAGTCAAACTTCAAGCATTTTTAAAAGACATAAAGGCCTGGATGTCCTGTAATTATCTACCTCTAAATTCAAACAAGACAGAGATTATTCTATTTGGGCTCCAACCTCAGAGATATGCTATCAAATCATATAGTTACTGTGTGTGACATAGAGTCGGCCCCAAGTAGTAACGTTAGGAATCTTGGGAGCTATGAACAAGATATCTACTTTACCTCGTACATAAAAGAAATCTCTGAACTGCCTTCTCCCACCTGAGGAATATCTCTAAAATTAGAGGCATACTGTCTCAAAGTGAGACTGAGAAACTAGTTCATGCATTTGTTCCTTGTAGTCTTGACCAGTGGTTCTCAACCTTTCTGAGTTACGATCCCCAATATAACATTCGTTGGTGTTGGCGACCCCCGAATCCAATCAAACCATCAAACTGAGGAATATAATATATCAGCTGCTGCCGGTAACATCAACGTCGCCGTTTTTTTTCCTTTGTTTATTTTTGCCACTGTGTGTCAGAACAGAAACTTTAACTCTACAAACTCAGTTGATAAAATAAAGTCTGGACAAACATTTAACTAGAAAACAAGTAAAACGACTTAAAAATCTGTTTCATTAAAATCCAAAAGTTATTTTGTAAATATATTTTTTTTCACAATGATCTGGCGACCCCCCGAAATTATCTGGCGACCCCTATGGGGGTCGGGAGCCCCAGGTTGAGAAAGGCTGGTCTGGACTACTGTAATTCACTACTGATGGGATGTCCCAGTAACTTCTTGAAGAGCCTCCAGTTAATCCAAAATGCTGAAGCTAGAATTCTGACTTAGTTCGGAATTAGCAAGAGAGATCCTCTTTCTCCTACATTTGCTTCTGAGAGTTTGGGTGGCATGATAGCTCAATGGGAAAAGCAGTTGTCTTCAAACCCCAGGGTGAGCGGTTCAATTTCCAGTCCTGGCAGGCTACATGTCGAGGTGTCCTTGGACAACACACCGATACCCTGACCCTTGGCACCTCACAGGGGCAGCCTGTGCACAACGAATTTCTCCAAGAGGATCAATAAAGTATCAGTTATATTATTATTATAAAATCCTCTTCCTTACATATAAAGCACTTAATGATCAAGTTCTATCATATCTAGACCTCATAGTACTAAATTATTCCAGCAGAGCACTTCGCTCTCAGAGTGCTGGTCTACTTGTGGTTCCTAGAGTTTCCAAATGTAGACTGGGAGGCAGA
>JAUMHL010000012.1:19513876-19529476 GCA_032362345.1 Sandelia bainsii | reverse complement strand
TGGACAACTGGTACAGATCAAGTGTTTTTAGCAGCTTTTTAAAACCGTCTTTGCCGTGTTTGTGTCGCTGTGGGGACGGTGTCTTTAGTGATAAGGTATCTTACTGCGTTTGTTATCTAGTTATCACTTCTCTTTTTTATAACACACACCACAGGTAAACGGTGCAGGTTTTGTGGCTGACACGTTTTACTCTTACTTTGTGGCGCTGTTGTAAACGCAGATAACGTTTTGACGTGCTCTCACATTTGGATGTGAGCTCTTTGTGAAAAACTCTACAAAGTAGGAAATCCGAACCACCTCAAACTATTGAGCCGCTGGTTCTCTTCTTACCAACCAGATGATATTCCTTATTAGTGTCGACTGGAGCCTGTGGTTCTTCTACGCTGTTGACTGAACCATAGTAGAGCCGACTGGCTGTGGCCGCATGTGCAGTGGGAGAGGGGGGGCGGGTGTAGGTGTGTGTGTGTGTGTGTGTGTGTGTGAGAGAGAGAGAGAGAGACAGGAAGAGCCTGATCTGCTCTCAGTTGTAAAGATCTAAACGCGAGCACGATATAAACGGTATTATAAAATTCTATACCGCGTGTAAAAATATATCGGTATTAACAGGTATAGTTATAAAGCCCAGTCCTAGTTTGTAGCTTCCAGCTGTATGTAGAATTATTTCCTGTGAGTTTTAGACATCGCTCAGTAAAAAACAACAACATAAGAACATCTTGACTTCAGGTTTCAACAGCGGTAACTTCATTAATTATTCATTATCATTAATTACAGAGATACAAAGATACAGAGTCAGGATCGGTCAGAATGTAACAGTAAATTATTTTACACATGCTTTTCCACGCGTTGTCCTCATGTGCTGCATTTGACAATCACTGCTTTAAACCTACAAAACGTCATAAATACCAAGAAAAATCTGATGCACATACAGCAGGTTGCACTTTTCTCTCGCCACTGTTCATCTTTGTTCCTTAACTAACATATGTGACAGATATAAACTCATATTAATGTGTAGATGAGTCCTGAGAGACAAAGCAGAACCAGTGTAGGAAGGAAAAAAGCGTCAATGAAGTCTGTACTCCCACTTAATTAAACCAAGCAGCTCATTACACACAGTGTGTGTTTGTGCAGGTCAGTTTCTCAGCTCGCAGACAATGAAAATGAGACGGGGACAGAGAGGAGAAGAAATACTTCTCCTCAGCTGTGGAAGTGAAGTTCTTCAGCTGTAAAATTAAATCTTCTGCATGGGAACATTGTTTGTAAAAGCTAACAAACAAAAACAAATGAGAGCATTGTTTGAGATTCATTACTAGCTAGTCAAGTGTGGGAGCTCGACAAAGTCATTAAAGTTCCTCAGATAAGATTTCAGCTCCCGTTTTAAGACACTTGGCCTCTAAGTCAGTGCTGTATTTTGGGTCTTTTCTCTTCATTTAATTGCAGAGACATGAAGTCAGTCATATGACACATATGATTGCGTAGGGAGTTTTTCCTCTCCACTGTCGCCTAGTGCTTGCTCAGGTGGGACTGTTTTCTATATAGTTCTGTATTTACTTATATTCTGTAAGGTCTTAAACCTTACAATGTAAAGTGCCTCGAGATGACTTGTTGTGATTTGGCGCTATATAAATTGACTGAATTGAATTGAACAGAAAATCATGACACATGTTGAAGGAAAACCTTCCTGCTATTGAGGCGGTAGATATTAAATCATTTATCCTTCAGTCTAGCAGAAACAGATGCAGATGTATCTGCAGAGATTTTTTATTAATCGGCCGGCATGAGCGCAGACATCAGCCCATGAAGATTCATTAGAAATGTCAAAGATCGGTCTGATTAATTGGCCGACCAATCAATCAGAATCAGAATCAGAAATACTTAATTAATCCCTGAGGAAATTATGAGGTCTTAGTTGCTCTGTGACAGTAAGAAAGTTAAGTGAAGAAGAAATGCCAGAAATACAAAAAATTAAATTATATTACAATTGAAATAAGACAATAATACCATATTGTGATATAATATGCAGTGTTTCCTCTACCTTTATACAAGGGGGGCGCCCCCCCCCCAAGACGGTCAAGTTAATTTGATTTAATTTGATTTTCTGTATAGCGCCAGATCACATTACAAGTCTTTTCAGGTTTCCTTTCCTATAGAACAGGTCTGTACATTGTTCTTTTATTAAACTAACTAAACAGCCTCATGTTATTTATCTTATTTACATGACTGCGTCATTTCTGTCTCTGTATCGCGCGCGGTGGAGTTCTGCTGACACACAAAGATACACGCAAGCGCACACACAGGTGAACACAGACAGCGCGAGTCGCGAAATATGACTTTTAAAGCATAAAGGCCAGAACACACACACACCGGGAGCGGCGCATTTTTCCCCCAATCATATTTCCACTATACAGCTGATATTAAGCAGACAAAACCATCTATTTATGTGATATGAACATGTGTACATCTGTCTGTGGGCATTGTCTGAAGACAGACCGACTTCCTGTTGCTGTGAACATAAACTGTGATGTTGGTCTTTGGTCGCTCTCTGACACCGAGACGCGTTTCTCCTCCTCTGCGATGACTCTTTAAGGTTTTTCTGACTCTCCTTCAGCTTTATGAGTCCTGGAATGGCCCGTCTGCTCCCGTCTCCACGCTCCTTTATGTGTCTTTGCTCCTATGCTGCCTGTGGAAATTTATGGCAGATGTCTTGTTTGTCCATGTAGCAGTCAGACATTGGGTGATAAATATCTAAGAGTTCTTTCTCTGTCCTGCCTCTCTCCAGCATCTGTTTTTGTAGCTTTATAATAAAATTTGCAGTGAAGAGGTGACAGATCTGTGTTGTGCAGCATTTAATGTGCATCTATCATGTTTCCTTTCAGTGACTGGCAGACATTAATCCCTCTGTTTCACTGATAAGAAAGGCGGCAGCTCATAGAAGAATTAAACTGTCAAAGTGAGCGTTGGACATCAGCAGGAGAAACAGGTTTTGGTTTCTAACAAAGAAGCAGTGAAAATGTTTTGAAGATGTTGATTAAATAATATAATGAACAGAGGCTCGACAAGCTTGTGATGATTATTTTAAATGACAAACCTGCTTTTTTTCTGCCACACCTGTGTGGTTTATAATTAGTTAAAGTCTCATTTATTTTAGAGTGTCAGCTTGTTCTCCAAAGTGACACATGCAGTATTTGTCTTTAACAGTTCAGTGATATTTTACAGCGGTTTACTCATTTCTGTTGTGTACTGTGAGTAATTTCACTTTTTGCCACTGTTGGTGGTTGTTACGAACATGATGTTGTCTGATCTGACATTGCTGTGGTTATTATAGTCAAATATTAACACATAGCTGCAGTACAGTCAGTTTGTCGCTTGCTTTGCAGTGTGCTTAGTGCTGCTCTTCTCTGCAGACCTCCTGCAGGGAGTCCACACCTGTGTAACATTACCCCTGACATGAGGGGTGAATAGTGAAGCTACACAATTCAAATGTATGCAATGTGAAAACATGGTTTAAACATTTGAGGATGTTATTAGTTTGACCACACAGTGATCCTGTATAGCAGAGTCTTTTCTGTGATGTTGATCTGGGAGAGTCGATGTTGTACAGGTGTTGTGGAAATGCAGGTTTAACATCTTCAATGTTTGTTTATTTTTTGATTGATTTTAGAATAAAATATGTTGGTGAATTGATTGAGCTCCTACAGGGTGCTGCAGTAAAGAACGTGTGATCATATTCGGGATTTACTTTATGTGAACAGCATTCAGCTCAGATCTTTATTGTCCTGCAAGAATAAATTCTCTGCAGCAAGGCAGCAAAAACACAAACATGAAACACAAGATGGCAAATGACACAAAAAGTGCTGCTACTATACACACATTCAGAATACAATGAATGGTGTGATAAAAAACCAGGAAATCTAAAGAATAAAGATGACTGAGCTATGTTGTTTATCCACAGGTGATATGTGAGCAGCTATGAAAACATAAAAAACAGCTTCGTCATGAGGTCACATCATTTTTACTATGGATTTGGCACATGGACTGACATTTGTTCACCACTGCCTGTTTTAAGTTTGTAGCGTTGGTGGTATAGTGGTTAGTGGGTAAAGCTGTGGCCTAGTGGTTTGATTTCCCCAAGGGGATCACTAAAGTCTGTCATTATTCTTATAGCAGAATAACAAAATGTGCACATTGGCTCCAAAGGACTTCAAATATGTAGTTCTACCAGATAAAATGCACGGCTCACATGCTCTGTTAGAGACACCAGTGTTTCTAAAAGTCAATGTAACCATGGAGCCCTGCCTTTCCACTGCTTTGTCTGAAGTGAACGGTATTATCATACAGTATTTCTAAGGATCCTGGTGCCCATGCTGCTAATTTTCTTCATTTTCAGTTTTTGCTTTGCTCTTTGGACCTTGACCAATTCGCAGCTCTGCAGTAGCATCATTACAAAATACAGCTCTGCTGACTGAGGACGTTACTTCTTTGGAGTACATGTACAATAGTACCACTGGTGGAGTAAAGCTGCACGATTTGATGAAAAAGTGATATTTTAGTTATTGTGGACAGTAGTTTTTGGTTTATAAGGGATGTGTATTCCTCTCATGACGGGTATATGTATCTCAGGATGAAAAGAAAAAAATCCTTGTATTTCGTTTTAGTTAAACACAAATAGTCATGGATGTGTAAGTAGCCAGTGTGGATTCTCAGTAAGGAATAAGAAATAAACTGTGTCCTGTGTACGAACCAACTTTTCTCATGTGTGTCTTTTATTCCTGACAGACAGGAGTCATAAATCTCGTGAGTGCTACAGGTCCTTGTCGACTTTACATAAACATGCTTTGAGTCGTTTGAGGCTTTTCAATAAGTGACAAGTGCTGTTGTTATTCTGCTGAAACACTCTGGTTCTGGAGCAGCTTTGAAGGAGACGACGGCAGTAATACATGACTGTATAACGTAGCTTCGACAAAAAGGGATAGCTACGGTAATTACTCACTGTGATGGATTAAAGAGGTGTATTTTTATATAAAAGTATAGAAAGGTCTGATCTGATTTGTGTAATGGTCGTTACTAGTGTAAAGTAATAACCAGTATCCTTCGCAGCTTAACGCAGCTGCAGAACCTCCTCGTTTGAATGGAGGCTTTGGTTTCCTTTCCCCAAACAACGTCGGACATGTTGCTCGTGTGTTTGTTGGTTTGTTTGTGTGTGTGTGTTCTCATGACTTTTTCCCTGAGGGTATGTGTTCTGCGTGTTTTCACACAGAGATGATGACAGAAACAGCACGGTGCTGTGTGAGAGGAAGGCAGAATGAGATGGAAATATAGTCCACAGATATAGATACTGTACATGTGCCACATGCAGGGTTTATTCAGTGCACGTGTTGGTTGGTGAGAAACTAACAGATGAAGGCGGCGTGGTGGAGAATTGGAAATCTGAGCGTCATGTCAAGGTGACGTTCCTTGATTGCAGAGAAGTGTGGCGAGTCAAACAGAAGAGCTTGTGTTATTTAGAGGCGACCTCAGCGGCAGCACACGAGTCGTACTCTGAGAACACGCTTCATGCAAACCAAGAATTCAAGATGTACCTGTGCTGAAGGTCATAGCTACACTCACTCACATGAATATACGTTTCATATTTATTATTGCAGCCGTAACTTGCAGGACACTTTTTAAACCTGTAAATATGAAGCAGTACTAAAACTAAAACTTAAGGCATGAACTCTCCATAAGTCCAATACACGACCTGAGGACGGTTTTACACTAGTGATTCCTGTCTCTCAAAAGAAAGGATGATAGTTCAGCTAACTAATGTTTGGGATGTAAAACGACACAACACTGTTGATTATATGCATTTGGTTTTAAAAAATAGATGAATTAATTGCAGCAACATAATAATAAAAGTAGGTTTAAAATGACCCAGTTGGCTGTTAAAGGAGTTAAAGTAATGGTACATACAGTCTGTTCTGCTGCTGTGGCAGGGAAGAACCTGAAGTCTGATTTCTCTAAATGTTCTGTTACAATAGACGAAGTGGTCCTGGGATTATCAATCACTGAGGTCAACAAAAAAAGCTGCTTCCTGCTGCAAAAGTTTGACTGTGAACTACAGAAATAAACAAGGTGTTCCGACTTGTGTAACGAGGGTCCTCTGAGTGGCCGAAATTACTGCTGAACAGCTGCGTTTCTAAATGAGAAACGTACGACTGCAGACACCTGGAGAATTAAAGTGAAGCTTCTCCTCTTTCCTCCCTCCAACTCATTACGAGATAAGAGCTGACTGTAGAGCTTCATTAGAGAATATCTGCCTCAGTGAGTCGACATTTGAAGAACGGTGACATTGTCTAACATTTGCTGTCACAGGTATCTTCACATCACCCCTCTGTGATATTTCTCCCTTTGGCGACATTGTAAAAAGGCAGAAACCTGAATATTTTCCACTCCTCAGATATGAACAGCTCTCTGGTGGCCCACTCGGGAATGAGCCGAACTTTAACAGTCAGGTATTTTCATCGCTGTGTGGGATTAATGAGCCGAAGCCAGTTAAAAAAGCTTTGGGTTGTAATAGCAGCGTGGTGCCACTGAGGAAATTAGTCATCAGACTTCTGGTTTGTTTGTCTTGTTTTCTTTGATTGTGTCAGTGCGGCTTTTATCAGCAGAGATTCTCTAAATGTTAAAGCTGGTCCCCATATTTGTAGGATTTCATTAGGGTTGTTTTGTGGCTTAATTACTTCTAACTTACAAGAAGAGAATGAATCATGACAACACATTCTGCGTGTGCAGACTATTAAAGCCAAATAGGTTTAGTCAGTCTGTCTCTCTCCATATTGAACTCTTTGAATGTGGCTTTTATCTCATTAACTCCTTTGTGCATTAGATGTTTTGAGATTATTTCTGCCTGATTTTACATCTCTGTTTAATAATTTCTTTGTGGCTTTATTATGAGATGAGACTTGCCGTATGGGGTCTGATAAAATTGTACTGAAATTGAATCTGCTCCTTTCTTGACAGTCTTTATTGAATCTTGTTAAGGAGATTTATCAATAATACTGTATGGCATGTGATTGAATTTACACATTCACAGCCTACTGACTTTTCTAATGACAGCTTACTGGAAACACTGAGGGTCCTGATTCAGAACTAAAAGTTGGTCCTGATTAACTGACATGATGTGAACATTTGAACTGGGAGATTCTGAAACTGAAGATGTCTGACATCTGAGTTTTTCAAACTAGATAACACCCAGTCATCTCACATTGTTTGTGGGAATTACAGAGTGATACCTCTTATCTGCAATAGACAATCTTTGGCTGCATATAGTTCTGTTGCCCGTCTCTCCACTAACTCAGGCAAAGTGCAAAGACCAGAGAGCTCATATTCAGACCCGAATGCTCCCAAAGCCTGTTTCTGCTAGACTGTCTGTAGCACATAATACATTCTGTTCCAGTGGGTCTGCAGGTCTTGCTAGTTTTGGAAAGTTTTGATACTTTGGAATTTGAGGACATTTTTGAAAGTAAAGACATGTTGGATGTTTGGCTGGTACTTGCTTCTTCAAAAAGGTACCTAAGGGTCAAGATATGCTATGTGTGGGAATTGCAGAGCAGTGGTTCAACAGTTTTTGGATTTGTGTTGATGCTCACAGTGGTCTACTCTTAATTTTATTCTGAAAATTGAAAACTCCTATCATTATAGATTTGCTGCCAGAGAAAAGACACGGGACTAAAGTGGGACCAAAACGACCATAAAGCTTTGGTCGGCTTCCAACAAAACCCTGCACACATCCATGTTTTTCAGCAATGGAGAAGGTTAATTTGTGATTATGCGCTCTCTGTGTCTTCACAATTAGACCTTGGAATTTGTCAGACAGTCTCAAAGGGCTTCAGAGAGTGATTTCACTCATGAAAGGTGTGGAAACTTTGGACTCGGGTGATAAAATTGCAGTTAGACTATGTTTATCTTCCAGTTGCAGCTCCTTGCTGATTCTTGAGGGCTCATGATGGTAACACTCAGGAGATGGCGGGATTTTTGGCCTTCAGCATGTTTTCAGAATAGAAACGTGACTTCAGTGACTTGACCTGAACACAGTGGGTTTGTGTAACAGATTGTGTGGGTTTGAGGTTTTTGAAGTATCAGGTTGGGCTTGATCCATCTTGTTTCCAGATGTCACCAAGAAACATTTTTCTTTCTCTCTCTGCCAGTTGTTTGTGCCAATATGTGTGTTGCATTAGTCAGAAACTGGGGAAAAGTGGAGTTTCTTAAAGTCCCCAGTGAATCAGAGAGGGCCAGTAAATTAAACATGAATAGGGCCCTATGATTTCAGCGATGCGGAAAACGCGGACGGAATCGCGGAATTCAACAAATAAAATGGAATTCGTTGTTAAACGTGGAATGTCGTATAATTCGGTGATATCGATGTGCGGGCAAAACAAAGCAATAGTTTCTAATGAATTTCAGCCGCTGCAGCCCCCTGTATGTGTTACCTGTTAGACGGGACTCAGCTTTCCACACACACAAACGCACAGAGGAAAAAAAGTCAGCGGTCAGCTATGGCGAAGAGGCTCGATGAAACACCGAAGTCCGACCACTTACAGTCAAAGACTCGCATCAGAAACAGAGACAAGAAGCAAACTAGCGCGAGCTGCTCACTCCAGCAAAGTCTTACAAACAAATCAGCTGAAACAAGACGTCATGTCTTGTTTCAGCTGATTTGTATTCCAGGTGTTCCCTCTGTTTATTTATTTGATACATTCAATACATCAATGTTGATTTAAAATGTGAACCACTTTTATTTTACAAAAGGAAGACTGTTTCTTTATTCTAATGTGAAATACTTAAGGTTCTTTGTTTTGCACAAAAAATGAATGTTTTTTGTTGATTACAGATAAATGTTGAAATGCATTACCAAAGCAGTAAATGTTCTGCTGAACCCCAGCACTGTGTTGAACTTAAATAACTGATTTTTTACTATTCCCTTGTTCTTTTTTCCCATCTACTCCATAATTAGACATTTTTTAGGTGAATAAATATGATAATAATGTAAAACACAAAAACGGAATTTAGGAAAAAACTAAACAGATTTTATAGGGCCCTACATGAATAGTCTCAACCTTCCTGCTGTTAGCAAGATGCTGTTGCCTGTACAATACCTGTACCTGTGAGGCTGTAAATGTGTTGTCTGGAGATGCTTTAGTGTTACATGATGGTGCATTTTTGTGTTTTGCATGTTGTGACATTGTTGTTGATACATGTTTTTTTGTTGAGGTAAAAATAGCAGGCAATGTAACCAGTTGCTATTAAGTAGGAATACCATGATACCAGAAATTTTGTAGTGAAAGTTTGCATCAATTTAAACATTTTGTGCATCAGTAGAATTGAATAAAAGGTTTTGTGTGTCTGTTTTTGGACAAACTGCACAGAGAGATGAAGTAGACATGAGGCACAAGAGGTTCTGACAGTTTCAGAGGTCAATTTGTGTTTTTTTATTTTTTACTAGATGAATCCATGACATAAAAAATAACAATAACAACATGATGGTCAGGCACTGAAATCGCAGCAGAGCAGAAAAATAGATGTTGTGGATGTAACCGGGGGCTCATATAACGGAGCTGCTGCTCATCAGCTGTTCAGCTCCGTTATTTATTCAGAGCTGCAGGCAGATTAGATTTACGAGAAAGTCAGAGTGGAATTGAACATAAAGACGGAGACAGCTGCCTTCAGGTGCACGTTCTGCACGCAGCCTGCTGTATATCAAACCACATACATTTCACCACACAGGCTGCATACATAGCAAAGGTCTAGCTATGAAGAATTCATCTGAGGGTTTCTGTGAACGTGTCAAACATGTTTTAGGTTAGACTGAAATACTGCAGCAAAGGATTATGGTCAGTGAGCACTGCTGACTGCTGGGCACAATATTTAGATAAAATATGAATGTAGTTTGGTGGAGGTGGTTTTGCTCATATATATACAAAAGTGTGAGTGTATGAAACACGGATCAGAATCATTAACAAATGAAGTGATCCATGAAAATCTCTGACACAATGTCAACAAAAGCTGAACAAATACTCTTATTACTACAGTAGTGTAGTACGTCGTACGTGGTAACCATGGTAACTCTGTATACGTGATATACTGCTTCTCTTTGAGTTAGCTTCTCTCTCTTCATGTGAGATCAGCTTCACTGATGTTTCTGTAGCTTCAGGTGTTTCTTTATGACAGCAGGTGTAAAAACAAGCAATGAAATATTGATTTCCAGCTTTATAACGGTCATATCAAAGTGCTGCAGGGCTGAGCTCAGGACAGTCAAGTTATTTCACTCCTCATGGGTTTGGACATGTCTACTGCAGACGACATTTAAAATACTTTGCTTTCTAAGCCTAATCATTGACCTTAGAAACTGAGCGTCACTAACGTAGCTGTTCTGGTCCTAATTATTGACTTTGTTTTGGTCCTTTCAGTCATATTTTAATGATTTATTGAACTTAGAGCTTTATTTTTTTAATAGGCGCAGCAGCAGAAATGTGTCGGTTCTTCTGTTGCTGTGTTTTATCCAATCAGACTTTAGAAGATAAGAACAGACAAGCAAGTAACATTATGGCAAATGTTAGATCCCAAAGCTTGAGAGTAGGTAGATTTAAGCAGTTAGGTTAACGTTTGTTCAGATTAAGGGAAAGGGATACGTGGATAAACCTGGTAAACAGGCTTCACTTCCCCTCAGAATCTACCGAACCTGGCTTCTGGAGTTCATGTTTCTTGCTTAAAGTCTATTTGTAGAAAGACAAGTGCAACAGTTTCACAGGGTGAGTAAGAAGAACTTCAGACCTCACTTCAACCTGAAAGAAGCTGCTGAGTTTATGTGAGGGAACGGGAGCACTGAAATACAGCTGGGTGATCTGCTTTGAAAAACTGGCATCTGTATTCTATCACTTCATGCATTAGTCCCTTATGTATGTCTGTGAAAATCTGCGCGTGTTAAAGCTTTCTGTTGCTGTCAAACCAAAATTTGGTATCTACTCATGTGTATGTGGACTGTTGAGACATATTTGTGTCTAGTTGTGAATTGACCAACTAATTCGTTTCACTCAGTTCAGTTTGTCTGGTCTTTGACCAGTTATCGTTATCATTTTTTGTCAAAGTACACCCATAGTGTGAGCACATGAGATTTTAATAAAACTGTGTTGAATATACAGCTTTTTGTACTGCTTCTATTAGCTTGTTAGTTGTGCTAGATCCTGCTGAACCCCCAGTATCTGTGTTTGTGGTGGTCTAGTCATGTAGCTACTAGACCACTGTGTCCAGTCACATTTGTGCTTGGGTTGAGATGCAGTACAGGTGGGAGGAAGGAAACGGTTTTTGACTGCTACGCTTTGCAGTTTGAGGAGTGATATTTGGATATTGTCATAAAAATGACTGTTGTAAAAGTTTGTAAGAACCCAGTGTTAACACCTTCACAGTGAAACGATGAGGCGTTCCTGCTGTTGAAGACGTGTGTTTTGTAGAGTTGGTGGATGAGCTCACACCTTCACCTTGGCCTTAACTAGTACGCTTCCATGTCCTCCAGGCAGCGGCGGAGAAGACAGAGGAAGACGTTGTTTGAAGGTGGAGCTCCTCTCTCTGGAGCTTTCGCCCTTTTGATTAACAGTTTTCTCTCATCTGTCGTTTACAGCTCTAATTAAGTGGATAATTAGCTGAACTTATATATGGACACAGCAGTTGTGAAAGCAACGCTGCTTTCTTTGATGATTCACAACATGTTTCTTCTGAGATGTAAACACTGCAGCATATATCAATACAAACATTAAGTACATTAGCATAATGTCATCTTAGAAGCAAAGGAAGAGTTTAATTTAAGTGAGAGATGAAATACAGACCAGGTAGTGAATATCCACTCTGTGCTGTTTAACACTTTTAAGTCCAGAGTTTTTGACTACTTTTTATTTTACCTTTACATTTCTGTTTTCCATGAAAATGTTTGGTATCATTTTTTTCAGCACAACCACAGCTGTGTGACTTTGCAGTTATTTTTAACGTACTGTAGTAACACATTGGACCTAAAAACACATAAGAAACATGCAATCTGAGTAGGAAAATAATTATTAGTTAGTGAGCTTTTTTCCTCCATCTCCCTCAAGAGCTTCACAGCTTGCTCCAAATTTAGTAGTTACCTCATTTCAATCATTGTTTTTATTCAGAAAACAACAAAAAGCTCAACTTCATCAACTTCATTCAGCGAGGCTCAATTCAGCATTTCCCCTACCATTATAAGAAGGTCAAGTTAATTTTATTAAATTTCATATTCTGTACAGCGCTAGATCACAGCAGAAGTCATTTAAGGTTCCTTTCCCTATAGAACAGGTCTGTACATTGTTCTTTTATTAAACTAACTAAACAGCCTCGTGTTATTTATCGTATTTACACAACGGCGTCATTTCCGTCTCTACATGGTCACGCGTTTATAATTTTCCTCTGCTCTCTGCGTCACGCATGGCAGTACGTGCCGATGCGCGCACACAGACGGACACGTGCGCACACACACAGGTGAACACACTCCCACCAGCGGACACGGTGTGTATTGTAAAATACGTCTGACTTTGGGGATGTTGTAGATACTCCTGCTGTTACAGGTTCCTGAACCATAAGAAAATCTCAGAGTAGAGTAGAACTAAAAGTGTGCACTCCACCAGAAAATAAAATGGATAAGCAGAGGCCCACTCGAGGTGTTATAAGGAGTTCAAGGAGACGTGTCTGGGTCAGGTTGTGGACTTCAGTATCGGGGGCTTTGGAGAACCGATTTGTATGGATACACCACGTCTTCTCACAAACAGATCCGGTCAAAATGATTAAATATGAGGGTCTGAGTGATTCAGCCTCTCAATTGACTCAGTATTCCCAAATCATGGAAGTTATCACATGTACCCATTCCAAGGTTCAGTAATCCAAAACATCTTTAAAGTAAAGGCCTGTTGCCCTCACATTTCTTTTTTTGAAAACCTGTGAAGGAATTATTAAGGAGCTGATGTGTCATGTGTCACATCGTTGAGGCTCGAATGTATCCAGAACCAGGGGATTAGTTATTGATGTTAGACACAGTTAAGATGAGCGTTTAAATCGTCAGGTCTTACAAGTGTCAGCTTAAGTGAAATTTTAAAACTGAATTAAGACCAGAAAAGGGTTCATCATCTTCAGAAACTGAGTCCTACCATCCGTAGGTCTAAATTGTTGTAATGAAAAGTATCACAAGGTGAAGGTTCAGCATTGAAATGGTTCCTTCCTTCATTGATTTCATGTTTCTTGAGCGGCAGCAGGAATTGCTTTTACATCAGCGAAGGCAGCATATTGTGTTTTGAAAATATTTTCCTCATTCTCTCTGGACTCTGGCACCAAATTATGATACCTCTCTCTGATTGTGGACTTGTATGCCAATCACCGTTACTCTCCTCCAATAGTAAAATGAATTCAGAGGTATCAGGTCTTCTCATTTCTGCCTCTGAGGATAGAGTGATTTATTCCATTTTAAGTGTCTGTTCCACTCTCTCCTCACCTGCTTCCCACCTCTTCCAATTTCCTGTGAAATTACCCTGTGCTCGATGGGGATAAAGGCCCCGGAGCTCGTAACGGCCTCCAGGCATTTACCACATTTTCTTCACCTTCTCTGCCTCCATCAGTCCTGCTCTGTGTCATATGTCTCTGCCTTTATTTCTTTCTGCTCAGTCTGACCTGACGTGTCACGTTGGATGGCTTCCATTAAGTAAAGCTATCAAAAAGAAAAATGACATAAACACTTGAAAGCAGCGTATCAGCGCGGGGCAAACGCTGAATTCTAACCCATCAAAAGTTAAAACTAATTAGTTATAAGCAAATATGTCTATTATTGGAATTACTGTTAATTTTAATCAATTACAATTCTAAAAAAAAAGATTAAAATACTGTTCTGTACAAACAATAAAACACCAAGTTATTTATAAATGAAACAACACAAAATATTAACCTAATTTAAAATTGCAGAGCTTCCACTGTCCAGACAAAATCAGAAGTATTTGCTTACCGATAACACTGTTCATCATAAGAATGCCCATAGATTAGCTGTTTCTGAGTCTCTGAATTAGTGCTGGGTGGTATACCGGTTCAAACCGAAAACCGGTTTTTATTTTTGTGATATGGATTTTTCTTATACCGCAATACTGGTTAAAATAGCCTAAACAACGTTTGTAGCGTAGCACAGCGGGAAACAGTTTAAGGGGGACCTTTTTCACTGCTACACCGCCAAACACGCATGTAACGGAGTACCTGCGTTAGCGGAGGTACTGAGCGGTGAAAATGAACAGAGAACGTTCAGAAACTGAAGCTGCAGCAGACGATGAAGTTAAACATGACACAGAAGAACTTTTATTGAAAAAGGAGCCGTGTCTGTTGCCTGGAGATACTTTAGTCTTAAAAGCTCAGACGTGGACCAAACAACTATTTACTGTTGACGAGCTAAAGTTGTCAACGGAGGCTGTGCCGGGGGTGGGGTGGTAGACGGACGCCAACACAAATGCTTAAAGGAATCATGGTGTTCGTGTGTTTGTTTTAATGACAAATTAACAGATTTCGTACAACACCCTGGGAGCGTGTAAAAGACGGCGTTAGTTTTGTCGCTTATCAGGTGGTTGACGCGACATATTTTCCGACTCTGTCTGCTGGTGGGTGAGTGTGCTCACCTGTGTGTGCGCATATTGGTGCGGATACAGAGGATCCTGCTGTGCGCGATACAGAGAGCAGAGGAGAATTGTAAACGCACTATCATGTAGACACAGAAATTACATTTTGTTGGATAAATAAGATAAATAACATAAGGCTGTTTGGTTAGTTTAATAAAAGGACACGTATAGACCTGTTCTATGGGAAAGGTAACCTGAAAACTTCTGTTGTGATCTGGCGCTCTTCTCTCAATCAGTGGAAAATGTGATTAACCCACTCATGCATGGGGGAAAAGTACCGTTGAATACAGTGAAACCTTCATAATTTTGAAAAATACCGGGGTATAGAATTTTGGTCGTACCGCCCAGCTCTACTCTGAATACATCAATCTCAGGAGCGGTGTTCTCCAGTTAATCTTTTCAAAATCCTAATTTATAAATGGTTTAGATTAGATCAGTGGTTCTCAAACTTTTTACACCAGGTACCACCTCAAGAAATATTTGCCTCTCCAAGTACCACCATTATGACCAGAGGTGGGTAGTAACGAGTTACATTTACTGTAGTAAATTTTTGAAAATATTTATTTCTAAGAGTAGTTTTACTGCACCATACTTTTTACTTTTACTTGAGTAGTATTGTGAAGAAGAAACGCTTCTTACTCTGCTTCATTGGACAACACTCGACTCGTTACTTTTTTTTAACCATTTATTCTACATTAGTTTCACCAATCAGACGTAGCAACGATGATCACATGACTCCGTTTCACCTCCGGTAATAACGTCGCTAAATTGATTGAAGTTGGTTTCTGTGTGTCAGCGGGAACCAACTTCAGTCAATTTAGCGACCGTATGACCGACCTGTGTTTTGTCTGCTCACATGTGTCTGAATTAAACGTCTCCAACAAAACTGAACATGGTTCTAATTTCTGACAGACAT
>JAUMHL010000012.1:19488985-19506154 GCA_032362345.1 Sandelia bainsii | reverse complement strand
TAACCTTGCTATGTAAAGTGCCTTGAGATGACCTTTGTTATGATTTGGCGCTATACAAATAAAGATGAATTGAATTAAATTGAATGTGTTTGACACAATTATTTCTTCTTCCTGTTCTGTTAAGCTGTGCTGAAATTAGTTTTTGTTCCCGTTAACAGAGTCTCTCTCCTAACAATTTCTTCTGCCTCGATTTCATAACCATGGAACAAAACAACAAAAACAATTTCTGGATTGTTTTCCCATCGCTGGCTTTCAAAGTGAAGAGCAATTTTATAGAAGTACAGACTGTAAGAACCATCCACTTTGACGTATGTACACCGGAGGAGGTGGAGGGACAGAATAACAGGAACCCTGTCCATTTGTTGTTGAAGCACCAAATAAGATAATCTAAACATGTCTCACTCTTTTTGGCCAGTCACACTGTACGTTAGTAGTCAGGTTCTTACTTTTATATGTACTCCTAATGCACATGAATTACTGGAAAGTGCTGAAAAATAAGGTGCGACTTCCCTTGACTCCCTCGATCATGTTCTTTTTCAGTGAAGTATATTTGAGAGTGAATAAAAGACTAATTTCTTTCAGCTTGAATAGTTAGTAAATGTGTTTTGCCTGACAGTAGCATAGTAAAACTATTCCAGTAAAAGCCGATCAGTGGTGTAAATATTGTGTAAGTATTGCTCCAGTTCTTGCGTCGGACTTGTTCATAACAGTTCTTTTAACAGTAACTTTTAACATTACTTCCATCAGCGTGTGTCGACGTATTCCGTTTACGTTAGCTTTATGCTAACTGACCAGCTAACAAGGCACCAAACAACAACAGTTTCATGTGTTACCCACTTTCACCACGTTGTCTGACTCACCTGTATCATCAGACCCGAACCCAAATGTTCCCAAACAGCTTGTGCTCTTGACGACACTGAGGTTTTCTATATACTGTGGAATAAGGAATACTGGTTCAGTGCCCAGGTCTAATGCAGCAGCAGAATAAGCAGCACTGACTGCATCATTCAATGAAAAGAAGTCAGAAAATCTCAGTGTTTCCACCCTCAGGTCGCTGCTCACAGATTCACAAAAAGCCCTGTTTAAACTGTATAGTTTTTTACTCCAGGAGCTCAGCTAACGTCATTTTCACTGCTGCACTTCACTGAGTCGAGTCCCTTACAAACAACGTTATTTGTGATTGTTGCAGGTCTTGCGTCCTTGTGGGAGTGATAGTTAGTGGACCGAGAAATCGACTGTATTTCTGCCCACTTTCTCTTCCTCTGTCAAGTCCGGTACTGTCTGGATCGATAGAGCGCTCTGTGCTGTAACTTGTGTTTTAATGTCTTCCGTTTTCCACTCTTGCTGTCATTTTCTCCTGCACAGTAGCCTCCACAAAACTAATTTATTATTCTAAGGAGCTGTACTCTAGATACAGACATAACTAAATATCTCCAGAGTTATTGTAGTGAGCACCATAGCTGCTTATCATTCATTAAAATCATAATGCAGTGTTTACAGTAATTTCCTCTAATATGAATCCAAACAACACTTAAACTTTACATATCTAAATATATATAAGATCCCTAGAAATCAGTCGTCTGACTGAAGATTTATTCTGCCCTTTCTTCCCATCCTCCATATCTTCCTGTTTTCCTCCATCATATGCTGTCTGCTTGAAAAAGGCATTAAAAAAGTCTTGATATTACACAGTCATTCTCCCGGTCTGATAGCATCAGGTTGGGATGTTGAGGTTGGAAATTGAAAACAGTGATGCTGCAGCCCCCGACAGCTCGGGCGCCACAGCTGCAGGGTACACAGGTTTGATGACACGAAGCAAATGATTCAATTATCTGATATTATTATCTACACAGACGCCTAAATCGGACTTCAGAGTCGGGAGCTGTGAGATTTCTACCTGCATTCAACCAATGGCTGAACCACGTCTGTGTTAGCAAAGCTACGGTGTCACACTGTAGGCGCTCAGGTACAGTAAGAAACTGTAGGTCACTGAAGTTAAGGGTGTAAAGCACAAGCAATGTTGGACTTGAAGTATAAAAATTTGATGTAGTGAAAATGTGAGCTAGTATATGACCTGCAGACGGCTGCATTGATTAAAATAGCAGGGTATCACTCCTGTTATTTACTTTGCAGTAGAAAATATATTTTAAAAGTTGTTCTCACAACAAGAGAAATAACCTAATACCATGATACTAACTTCATGTACAGTACAGATCACCAGACGAGCCTGACGGTGACACAAACTGCAGGATTGAGGGGCTGTAGCACTTTCACCACATATTTTCTCTCTGCTCTGAGACGTTCATTAACTCTGTCCTCTCTCATTCTGCTCCTCAGCTGGGGGGAAATAAGCTTCACTCTACTTCTACTGGCTGAGCTCTCATGCTTCTCCAGTTATCATCAGTAACACAAGATGCTACAGAAGCATATAAGCTGAGGACTTGTCTCCTTTTTTGTTTCCTCTTTCCTTCCTGCTCTCCACTTCATTGTCACTTTGATTTCAGCCAGACAAACCTGCCTTGAAATTGCACATCTCTTCCACTGAATGGCAGCTCTCTCATTTGTTGTCGTCCTCTGCTGAAAATTGCCTCCATGTTAATTTCCAGATACGTCCACGTCGGTTTTCCCGCAGTGCTTCCTCCTGCCTGGCGTGTTTGTGGGATGTGGTGTTTGTCACAACAACCTGTCATTGACTCTGACAGCCCTGCTGAAGTGTGAGCAGGTCTTGTGTTGTAATTCTCCCTTTTAGCTTGAAGATGAAATTTGTTGGTTTGTGCGTTTGTTAGCAGGCAGCTGAACGTTGCAGCCATATGTGATGGTATAACGTGATTTTGACATTGTGTCATTAATGAGCTTCTGGTTTCATTTTCACCAGCAGATGTTGAACCTGCAGCAGGAGTTTTGATGGATTTGTTTTCCTGCTGGAGTTACTTCACCAACTCAAAGCTAAAAGTGTTAGCATGCATCCTCCTCTGGATGTTTTCTATTTGGCTAATTCTGCTTCTCTTAATCCCCAGACACATCGAATATCAGACTTTTTATTAAGGGACCAGATAGATTCTAACACTTTTGTTCCTCTTTTGCACTGGTTGAATGGTCATAAAATGTGAAATAAAATGTGTTAGGAAATATCTTGTTCAGGCATTAATAGACTTCCATATTGAATTTCCTATGGTCACAATTAAAGCTCCATAGTGTCAGGGACTAGAATAAACAGGAATGTAGGAGGCTCAGTTTGAAGCTGTGGTGCTGCAGAGGAGCCTGCTCTCAGGCAGCGTCACTGTGGACACGTGTCAGCACGGACACGACTAAATGATAAATGAGATGCTGTTACTTTGCTCTTTCATCCTCTAATGTCCAGGAAGAAAATCACATTGTTGGTCTTTGTGTGTGTGTGTGTGTGTGGGGGGACCACAGCGTAGCTCCTCCATCCTCTGTTGTCATGGATACTGTGAGCATCACCACAGCGACCTTAATCACATCCCCAGTGAAGCAAATGAAATCCTCTCTACCTCTTTACTACCTTCGCTTTTGATCTTTTTCTATTGCTGTTTTCAACTTTTTCATTTTGCGTCTCTTCTTCTCTGTGTCGAGACACACTCTCTGTTCTCACCCGTCCTCTACTCGTCCCTCCTGTTTCTATCTCTCTTTCCTACATATTTGTCTCTATCACAACATACTTTTAGTTAGTTTAGTTAGTTAGAAAATGGTGTTTTTTTATTGTTTTTGGATAGAACCAGGCTGTTTTCTCTTTATTCTACTCTGTAATTAATTTTAATAAGTAAAAAGGAAAAGCAGCATTTTACAGGTGTGAGGTCCTGCTTCATGAGCTGAGAAACGGTCTGTTGCACTTGTTGTCTTTCGCTCCTTGTGTCTTTTACTTACTTCACTACACTAAAAGTAAATAAAGCTGGAGTCTGGAGAAATAAGCTTTTCTGTTCATATCATGCTGCTTAATTTTTAAACAATATCCCTCTGGGATTATTATAGTTCCTGGAAAGTTGAATAAATCTCTAATTAATTTAATTTATATTTTAAAGGTGCAGCAGTGTGAACGTGGTTACCTGCTGGCTAAGCCTGAATAGACAGGGGAGAAACAAAGGTTGAATTAAAAAACATGAAGTAGTCGTCCACCAATATCACTACATGTTGCATCCAGACTATGAAAGTGTCTGGAAATGAGACGACCGAGGAGAAACTGGGAGCACTTGGGCCCAGGTGGTCAGTGTGGCTCATACCTGTAGGCCTGTCACAACCTCTACGTTTGTGACCTGTTACACCCCTGCACCACATATTGAAGTACTACTTATTAATTCAAATCTAGTTTAAACAGTTTTATAGTGTTTTTATCTTACTCAGTGCAGTAACAACAGATATGAACTACTTTCAACTCATTAGTTTTACGTTTTCAGTGTTTTCTTCTTGGCAGATGTCTGTAGTGTCAGAGAGGAAACAGACTAAAGGGACAATATGAATAAATATTAGATTTTTCCAACTTGGTACCAGATCCAAATCAGAACCAGCCATCAGAACACATCCCTACATTATGGATGATTACAGCTTCTCATGCTTCTAACCTCTTTGCACTGAATAGCTCCGGGTGAACTGGGAGGACTGAAAAATGAGTCAGTTTCACCTCATTTCAGAACTTTTCAGCTCCACCTGTCTATTGTTTGAGGTGCTGCAGAGCCACGTCCTCCACAGCTTGTGGGGGTGGAGAGGATAAAGAGCATAAAGGTGGAGAAAAAGAGTCAGACATGGTGGATAGACTAATAGGGCTGTCACAAAGAGCACTTATTAAAATAGACTGGAATTACTAGTGTGATTTATAATCGTGTAACTTTGTTCTGAGTGATCCAGCCAGCGGTCCTCAGTGTGGGTAATTATATCTGACAGGCTGTGACACACACACGCACACACTAAAGGATAATTGGGTTTTCTGGCCAGCTCTTTATTCTCAGCCTCTGTCTGGATAGTTCATCTATCACACTGAGAAGTTCTGAGGATAATGTGTCTGCTCTGACTCCCAGTACTCCAACAGGAGGAGGTGAAAGGTGACACGCGCTGCGTTTTATCGTCGGCTCATCATACGACACCTCTGTGAGGGCAGAAACACAGTGGATTGTCACCTGGAGTACACCATCGACACATCATTTTTCTCCAGATTCAGATCTGATTCATGTTGGCCACGTGTTCAAGATCTTGATCATAAGTGACTTGATAACACAACCTAGCCTCACTAATAGAGAAATAAATATTTTTTGCAGGCTGCTTCTGTAATTACCCCGTGTGTGGCTGCAGCTGTCGTTTAGGGAATCGGCCTCAGAAATGATCGACTGTTCACATCTACTGTGCCATGGAAAAAGAAAACAACAGCCTGCCTCATTATAGCTGCATGTTCTTTCTCAAAATTGCTGTGATGGTTTGAAATGCGAGGCTTCCTGGTGGTTCAGTTAAATTTGGTGGTGACCTCATCCTCTCTGCTTCTGTGTCAGACAAAGGACAAACTGCCTGAAACAATCACTAAATAAGTTGTGATGGTTGCAGCATCTAACACAGCACAGAGAGGATGTTTGAAACACATTTTGTACTCTTCACCACCACCTTTTCAAACAGAGCTGGCTAAAAACTCCCAATTTTGGTGATTTAGTTCGGCTCCACTGTGCACTGGGAGAACTCTCATTTAAAGGATTAGGCTCATTTATATCACTGCTGGTTGCAAACTTTTACCACTGAAGGCAGAACAGCCAAACTACTTCTTAAACTTAAGATAAAATGCTACACAAAGTACAACATGCTCTGGTACAGAGAACAGGTGATTATCTGTGCTTAGAATAGAAACTGGTAATATGAAGAAGAGGCTAACACACACGCCTGGCTTGTTTGTTTAACCCATAAACCAGCAGACGGGTTTTGTTTTAGCATGTTTGAGACATCTGATCGGAGTAGTGAGGGACTCTGTACTACACATATCAGAGTTTAGCTCTGATCCACAATACTAAATTACCTCTGGAAAAAGTTCTTACTCTTTAATAACATCACAAACTTGTAGATTAATCAAGTTCTAACAGAATTGAGTGAATACTGTACAGTTTGTCAGGTTACTTAGACTTTTCTTCCATAATCTCTCCATCCCTCTGTCCTTTCATCCCTCCATCCTTCCTTTTCCCCAGAAGGCCAATGGTTCCTCTCTGCCTCCCTCTAATTGACAGCAGACCATTAAAAGGCCATCCGAGTTGCATTTTGCATGACAAGCACAACATTATACAGAGAAATGTCTTTTTAATAGCTTAAAACTCTAAACTCTGTCACTGACCAGAGGAAAGAAAGATGCAGAGTTTTGTTTACGTTCTTTCCTCTTTTCTTTCTGTGTGCGATGGCTCAGCAGTTACAGGACTGTTGTAACACTGTCACATATCTGTGCAGACGGGCTGAAGTCATTACTGCAGTGTTAGGCAAGCATTTAAACTATGTAAAGGTGTATGGAGTACTAGAAGCCTTGTCTTCTCTTGAAGGTGTTTTTATTTGTGTATCTGAGTTTCACTGAAGTTTGTGGGAGCAGCAACAGTTTGATCACATCTTGATCGTTTTATTTCAAATCCATTTTGGTGCTGCATAAAGGCAAACCCATAAAAACATTTCCGGGCCTTTGTGGACAGCTGGAGTGAGTAAAATAGACGGGTGTCTTTCGATGGTGTGATATGTCGCAATAACAGAGCTGACACAGCGTAACTGTGCCAGAGTAATTTTCTAATCGATTATTGCTCATGATTAGTTTTGGAGGATCTCATCACATAACTGATAAAAATGTTTGGGATTTTTGCACATATAACGGGTATAAACTAATGGATGAGTTACGGCACATTATAGCACTAAAACACCTGACCATCAGCTGCAAATAAAAGTGAAAATGCTTACTTATTTTCACAGTGTAAAGTGTACGGACGGAGCGGGAGGATGCAGACAGGTGGCGCAGAAACACTAGTGCACATGTGCAGTGGGCTGCACAATATGGCACCAAGGCCAGAAGCCAGAAATGTTCTTTTAGCTTAGGAGCCAGGCGAGTCCTGTGAATCCTCTATGCTTAATACATTCATGCTACCAGCACATTGAGTCCTGCGTGGATACTGCAGAGCTATTTTGTGCTTCACACTGGTAGAAATCGTACTTAATCCACCCTTAAGCTCTCCGGTGTGTGCCTGGACAGATGAAGTGGTTTTGACAGTCTGGAGTTTAGGATTCCTGACAATAACGAGGGTCTCTTAACACCAAAGACCTGCTCATGGCACATGGGATGTAGACAGAAGATGAAATCCTGGAGAGTGGCGGTGAGTAAGAAATTAAAGCCTTGTTGAGGTGAAGCAGCTGCAGAGACAGAAATCCATCTGAATTCAGAGCACAGTTGATTGAAGAAGAGGAGAAGAGCTTCTGTTATTGCACGTCATTAAAGCTCGACAGAAGAGGGAGAAACTGCAGCAGAGGAGGAGGAAGGCGTCCAGAGACGGTGGGCGAGAGCAGCACTATTTTTTCTCCCTGTCACGATATGAACATGGATTTCCATCAAGGTGAGAGATGGAGGTCCCTGTGGAATGAAACTGCTTTAGCCGCTGTCCCGATGTTGTTGTTGTTGAGGCTCCATGACCCCCAAGGAGACGTGGAAACAAAGAATACTAAAACCGCTTTGCTGTTCCTGCATCTGTCTATAGAGAAACAAACCTGTGAGCTCCAGACAGAGTGATCCATTAATCTCTGGATTATTTCCTCTTAGCAAACGATTTTCTATGAACTCAGAACTTTAATATCTGTTTTAAACATTTCACTTGAGAATTCTGTTTTCCAGTGTCTTAGAAGTGTATTTATTAGACGATGATTGTGTCCAGCAAATGTCTCAGCACCAGGTTTGTTGAGATATTTAAGTCTAGTCCAAAGTGATTGGATATAAAGAAACTGTCTGACTGTTAAACATAATGAATACATGTTGAAGTAAACAGTGTGGTAAAGTAGTAGTAGAGATGCAAAAGCAACAACACAGTCAGTGTTTTATTAATGTGAGAGATAAAAAGACCATAAAAACTGTGTCAACAGCAGCAAAACAAAGCAGTGTTTTCGACTGTTACACCAAACATGAGCTGTTTTTATCATCCAACTTTCAGCATTAGCAAATCGCTGCAGAAGAAAATAAAAGTTCTTCCAGTCTCTTTTCCTCCCTGAAGCAGAACGGCGCTTGTCGTCTAACGATTCTTTCTGTCCTTTTGTTTCTCCTTTTTCATCCACTGTTCTCAGATTTGCCTCCTTCCCGTCGATAGTGCTGAGATCGATTCGGCAGTGAACAATGTGACAAAGCGTTGAGCTGCTTTTCTCTGTCAATAGCTTTGTGATTTTAGCTCTTTTCATCGCTCCTCTAATGCTGCAGATCGCCACATCGAGTGGCTGTTCGGCTCGTTTGGGTGATAAAAGCCATTTTAAAAACCCATTCACACCCACTATAAGCTCGTTGGTGTGTGTGTGTGTGTGTGTGTGTGTAGTTGCCCTCAAGACAAAATCCTACAGGTTTGGAGACTTCGCTGCATTCTCTGCTTTACAAATTGCCCTAATTTCAGAGAGCCTCCTCTCTGATGTTTACAGCCACTTGAGAGCGAAGGCGTCACCCCCCTGCATCTGTGACTGTTAACCTGCTGAAATCGACTGTCAGGATGAGTGGATAAAATAAGACCTGAGTGGAAGCGCACTCAGGAGGGAGAAGAGACGAGGACGGTTTTAAGATCGGAGGTCGAGCTGACAAGAAGCTCAGAGAGCGGATGAAGGAAGATTATTTATTAGAAATGAAAACCCACAGTTCTTACAGTGTTGTGGTGAGGAGTGGTCCAGGAACCAAGTTCATCAGTGTGATTAAATGTTCGCGATCTAACAACGAATACAAGCTCATGGTGACAGCTATAGTGTTTTTATCATTTCTTTATTTTTACAGGTTAGCTTGGCCGAGCATACAGCCTTAGTGAACACAGTCACAAGCAGCACAATGATTCTGAAGTTACAGAGGTTTCTGTTTTCATTTTAACTGCCTTTGCAGATTCTGCCTTTCAGAAACCTGGATTTTCTTCCATTATAATGTAGAATTCTGGATCTAAAAAACAGCTTGTTGGTTTTATTACTGAAAACTAATTTAGTGCTGATAGTAGCTGTTGATAAAATTGATTTTCTCAGTGGCTGTTTGGACAGAATTAACAATAAAATATGAAACAGTGATGCTACATAAAGATGAATTTTACTAGCAGATATTGTAAAAACAATTTCTATTATATAGTAATTGGGTCTACAATTGTCCCCTTAAGAACAACCTTAGTAACTGGAGTTCAGATTTAGTTTTATCTTTATTAGTGAAGGCTATGAGGTTACTTTGGGCATCGCAAAAACAAATGTGAGGGTCTCCTGGAAGGTAAATATCTAGTTTGGGATGGGGCCTTTCAAAACACAGATAACCTACACTATGTACAGCCCCTGAACGCCTCACAACTCAAGATATTTGACACTATATTCTGTCCCTGAAGGCAGCGCACCAGAGCAAAGGATCCAAATATATAATCTCCTTATGTCACTGAATCCTGAAACAAATTACTTTACCTTGCAGAAGAATTTAGCTTCTGTGAAGCCGCTGACCAAAGAACAAACCAACAGGTGGTTTATTTTTTTCTCTTTATTATATTTCACGAAACAATTTTCTGTCCTACTTCAGTTATCTGTATTTCTTCCTGACCATTTTCAATCAGATCAAATTATTTCTTACCATCATAAATATCTACTGCTGCCCCTTCTTGGCATGAAAGAAGATATTTCATCATCACGACGTTTCGTTGTGACCGTGTTGATAAGCACCAATGAGCCGTGACATACAGCTGCTTTCATCACACAGCGCTGTGTGGTGTGTGGCTCTGCTGAGATGATGTAAACACGCACAACGCCGAGTGATGCCGACACTGCTGCCCCACATTCAGCGTACACACGGCGTGACCGTGATGCTGCCTTCAGCGCTGACGCTCAGCTATGTGACTTGTTATGATCTGTCCTGGACTCCAGAAAACCAGTATAGAATCAAAACCATAGTTCTGTTTTAGTTTTAAAGACGTTCTCAGTACCACAGGCTGCAATGTTTTTGTATGTTATTCAATAAATACTGGGTTTAAAACCTGTAGTACCCACCATATTTCCATAAATGAGGGGGGCAAAACACCTTAATATAATCTCCAGTAAGACTCCACCACCTGCTATGACCCCAGTAATAAACATATAGTAGAATTATCACCTTTACTGAGAAATTATAACTTTGTAAAATTAGAACTAATGGCTGTGTTGGTTGGTATTATATTGGACAGGTGTACCTAATTTATACAGCTGTGAAGTACTGACAAAATGTACACTTCATAAATAATTTAAGCTATTAAACACCACATCCAGTGTAATTTAATCGCTGTTTCACTGTCGGACTAACTGAATTATTAAAGTGTCTGAATTTATTGACACTTATTTCGCCCTGTGCTGTATAAAGTTATACTTAATATTGTTAATTCATCACTGAACACGACATAGACCTGCAGCAGAAAATGGATTAATTAATAAAAATAAATGGTCCACATCTGAGTTTTACACATCAGACTTCTCGCAAAATAGGAAGTGGGAGAATTCACCTTCTGAAACTGACACCGGCTACAAAGAGACTGTTACTCTAATGTTCATTATCTAAGAATTAGAAGCTGCTGTTAACTGATGATAAATATTCATTCTAGTGAATTAATGCAATATCAAGAGTTTAATTGTTTTGTCCAGCAGTATAATGTGTACAGTACGTTGTTCAGTGTTTCATTATTTCTCCCTCTGGGCATTTCTTTAATGACTAAAATAGTTTTTTTGCTTCTCGAAGTGAAACCAAGTGAGAATTCAAACTCTGAACCTGTTACATTTGTAAATCAGCTGAAAGGAGGAGGTGCTCGTAAAGAACCACACAGTTCAGACGGGACGAGAGGGAGAGTTTGCAGCCCCACGGCGTGCTGCTGGCCTGAAACTGAGTCACCTTATGGGGCTTTTGTGCAGATTCATTTAGCTTCAGGATGCCAAATTACAAACCAGATTCACTGAGTCACATGACTCCATAGCAGCTTGTTTACAGGACAGAGGATTGGTGATGTGTCGTCCTGCCTGGTCCGAGCCTTTGGCTGCCAAACACCAGACTCCAGAACCAGCTGAACAGAAGCCTCGGCATGGACCGTGTTTTGTTCTGCTCAGCTTTTGAAGCGTGTGAAACCGCTGCTGGCTGTGAGATATAAACATGCTTTGTGTTTGCAGGTTATTATGTTCTCACACCTAAAAAACTACACTGCAGCTCTAGTGTTGGAGGACGCACACTTCTGTTCTGCTTGACTGTTCTGAGCATGAAAGTGCTTTTATTTACCATTATTTTCCATGTCTTTTTATTCTTTGTTCTTTTTCTTTGCTGCACTCTCTGTCCTCACCTGTATATTTAAAGTAAACTACAGTAGAAACCCTGCAGAGGTCAAATAAACATCAATTCTCCCTCTAACCTGTCGACACAGAGCAGATGACAGTTATTCTACATCTCAGAGCATCGTAATACAAGCTGGGAGGAGGTTGCATCATATCAGTGGACGCTGTAAAGCAATGCTCCCCAGCGTTTTCCATTTCAGTACCCGGCAGACATTCACACTCTTCACTGCTGAGTCCTGGGGGAGTCTCCATGGGCCAGTGGAGACAAGTGCCACAGACTGCTCTGCGCTTCCCAGGGAACAGTGCTCCAGAAACACCGTAGAGGTTTGAAAGGTTGGCTTAGGCTTGATTTCTAAAGCTCGGGATAGTTAGAAGACTTGTGGTAAAGACTTTCTTTTACAGGCCCATATTTCCAGCTAGTTTCATGAGAAATTAAATAAGCAGGAAAATAAAAGAAGATAAAATGACATTATAATGTTACTGTGCTGTGTAATCAGCCACACCGTCAGTCAGCTACAGTAATGAGTGAGGTGGTGCTGTCTGTAACACATCCAGCTCATCAGTCAGTCTACCATATGCTTCAACCGTCCACATCCTCATCCAGCCAGCCTGGGTGTCCGAGAGCCAGCAAGCGATTTAGCCCATCAGTCACTGAACTCCAGGCCCTTCAGGAAGCAAACGTCTAATCACTCAGTCGCCCCAGCTGCCAGCCGTATCAGTCCCCTCGCCGGTCACTGAGGCGGAAAACCAGCCAGCTAATTAGCACAAGTCCCAACAGCCGGCTCAACGGCCTGTTCTCCAGCCGGCCTGCAGGCGGCGAGCAGCCAGCCAACCAGTTAATGTAGAGCAGTGTTGTCCCTGTCGATGCAGGAACCCCAGTTCTCCCCTGAGGCCTGAATTATGGGCTGCTGAAGGTTAACAAGAAACAACAGAGCAAACATCCCCTCCTCTCTCCTCCCATCCACCTCCTCACTTCATTACCTGCCTAGTCTTCCTTACTCTATCTCTTCCACTGCCTCCGTCTCCTCCAGCTTCTAATTTATGAACACAGACTCTCTACCTCTCTGTTTCCTAAGTGTCCTCTCCTCCCCCTGATAAAACATGGCCTCTGGCTTTTCTGCATGTTCCAGGTGAAATAAATTGACTTGGCTGCTGCCCTCTGCTCCATTTCCCTCTGCTCTCAACACACAGCAGATCCCTCGAACCGCCCCCAGTTTATCATCCTTCCCGCTGATGAAAACTAACAAAGCACTTTCACCCTGAGAGCTGTGCTTAATGTCGGAGCCTGCGTTTAACCACCAGCTAAACCATAGCTTTAAGGTCACAGGTTCGATTTCTGTTACACATACCTGCTTAATCACTGCAAATCCCTCCGGCTTTGTCGGAGTTTGACCCAATCTCACACACACACACACAGAAAAAACATATATGTGACAAAAAAAAGGAATTTATTATTTTGGCTGGTGTTTTTTTCTACCACCTTGCTGGTGACTCAAAAAGTTCATTTTGGACCCTGGATAAAAAAAGGTCACTTGGTTCGTCCACATCTGTGTTTGAGGCATAAAACTCCAGTGTAGATAAAGTTGTTTTCAACCTGACGCCGCTCTTCGTACTTATGTGGCTGAGCTGTTTTTGACACACACAACATAACTATGATCCATTTTTTGATCATTCACCTGAATCCCTCCCTTTTGGCAGTTTAAATCAGTGTCATGTCTCTGGCTCTGTGCCTCCATCACCTATGTCATCTCCCTGACGCCTACAAATTTCATCAATATATCAGTGTTTCTCCTACCATTATACAAGGGGGCGCCCCGCCCCCCCAACGGCACCACCCGCCCCCCAAGACGGTCAAGTTAATTTTATTTAATTTTATTTCCTGTACAGCACCAGATTATATTAGAAGTCATTTCAGGTTTCCTTTCCTATAGAACAGGTCTGTACGTTGTTCTTTTATTAAACTAACTAAACAGCCTCATGTTATTTATCTTATTTACATGACGGCATCATTTCTGTTTCTATGTATCGCGGAAATATGACTTTTAAAGCATAAAGGCCAAAACACACACCAGCCCCGGCGGAGCAATTTTTTTCCAATCATATTTCCACTGTACAGCTGATATTTAGCATTGATTGATCTATTTATATGACTTTGTGCATTTTCCTTGTTATGTTGTTATGTTTCTAGCATTAAAGAACATATTTCTACAGTCTGGAACCTTCCCGCTGTATGTAGAATTATTTCTTGTGCGTTTGGAGTCATCGCGTAAAAGCTTCCATATAAATATTTCCACAGTGAGAACTTCTGTGCGCATATCTGCAGGGGTCCACAGCGCTAACTTTATTCATTATTCATGATTATTAATTGTCCCCGACACAGATTCGGGATTGGTCAGAGTGTGACAGTAAATTATTTTGTGAACTTTTCTACACGCTGTCCTCGTCTGCTGCGTCGGGGATATCTGCATATTTCAAATATACTGTAACCGCTACAAATTTACCAAAACAGAATCATAACTGAGATAAATAGTGAAAGTACGGTGGTCGAGACATATCAATCCAGAAAGTCAATAAAGGTTTGACGCGCGTCAACGCTGGGGAAACAGAAGAGGGGCTAATCCCCGCGAATGGTTGGACCCGCTTCTTCCTCTTCTTCTTCAACTTTGATTTTAATGGCAGCCCACAAACCAACGTGAAAGGTGTATGCCGCCCCCTACTGTACCGAAGTGTGTAACGTCATCTATTTTGGTTATTCAACTTCAAATAATTATCTTTCTCTCTCTGTACTGTGGCTGTTTGTCCCCTGTTCCCAACAGACCCTTAATGCTCCATTCCCTTCCCAAACCTACCAACCTGCTCTCCAGTCTCTCTTATCCCGTACAAAACCTCCTACTACTAGTCAATACATGTTTGAGAGAAGCTGAAGTACAGGTTACTTGATACGGCCACCACAGGGTGCATTTCATCACCTAAACCTCTGTAAAGTTTGAGACTGAGATATTGGTTATGTTGTATTTTTGCTTTTAAACGAGTGTAAACATCTGCTTTAAGCTCCTGAAAGGTTCATTGTTTAGATATACAGGGTTTCACCTGGTTGATAATCTACATGTTTAAAAATAGAACAGAGAGAGAGAGAGAGCGAGAGAACGACAAAATGATAGATGGAGAGAGTCAAAGATCGCGAGAAATGAAAAGAAAGTTTAGTGATTGCCAGGAGCTGATGAGCTCTCATCAATCTTATCAACACACAGACTCGCTGTGGCTCCTTACCTGCTTGATGAGACAGAGTAATGAAGGATACACCTTCAAATAAAGATGGGTGACTGTGAACACACACACACACACACACAAACACACACATATTACTTTTAACGTTTTTATGAGGACACAGCTCTGGTGCAGCAGTTTGTAATACACATTAAATACAGATGTGGGGTTAAACTTGTTGTTTTGTGTTGTGGTCACTAGAGGGCGCTTCAGTACTGTGCAGTGTTGATATTTCCAGTGCAGAAGAAAAAAAAAAAAGAGTGGCGCTCTGAGAGGAAGAAACAACTAATTACAACAGGTCTGAGTGAGCCAGAAAAACGTGTTGAGCTGCTGTTTTAGCTTTTTTGGCTTGTTTTCATGTCTCTTTGACCACTGTGAATCTCCGGTGAGTTAACACAATGTTGGCATGCTAAGCTAGCGGTTAGCTAAGCTAGTGGTTAGCCAAACTGCGTGTACGACTCCATTCTAACTCCTTTACTGCAGTAGTTTTGTTCTGTTAATCTTTTCTTGCCTTGTAAACGACACAAACCAATCATAGAAGTATGAGAACGTTTTCTTGAGTGTTTTAACTTTTATGAATAAAGTAAACATAGTATTTTTTGGATTAACAATGCCTCACACAGTGCACTTTTTTTTCAAAGATAATTCAACTGTGGATGTAAAAGGATTTAATTAGGAAAGTGGGAACATGAAGGACAAGTTTTTATGGACAAGCAACTGTTACCTGATTGTTGTTCAGTAATGTTGAAATAAATTAATGTTTCTGAGATTTAGGCCTTATTAGCTGTGTGTATTTGCTCTTGCATTGGAACCTAGAGGACAGTGACCTGTACACCACAGTATTTCATAGTAAGCAGCACATTTACTAGTGAGCCATTATTTTTTTTCTTTGAGTCTGTGCAGTGTTTTTTAGTTATCGTGTTATAAGGACTCTTTCTGCTCACCTTGGAGGCAACACAAATTAAGACTGCAGCATGACTTAAGTTTTAATAAGCAGTCGTTTAACCAGGATAAAGAATGTGACTCACACATCCTATAAGAAACATCAGGTTGTCAGATAAAGGGGCGGCGCGGTGATGTAGTGGTTAGCACTGTTGTCTCACATGTCTGGTTTCTCCCCGGGTTATCCGGCTTCCTCCCACAGTCTAAAGACATGTAGTTAGTTTACCTGGTGAATCTAAAGTGACCATAGGTGTGAATGTTTGTCTCTCTCTACATGTCAACCTTGTGATGGACTGGAGACCTGTCCAGTGTGAACCCCACCTCTCTCCCAATGACAGCTGGGATAGGCTCCAGCACTCCCACGACCCTTAAGAGGAAAAGTGGTTAAGATGATGGAAGGATGGATGGAAGAGAAAGGCAGCCTGTGTGTTTGATTTGTTTCCTGGAACTAGTTGGACAGGATGGTGACATGTTCAAACTAGAATCTTCTGTAAGACAGGATATGAAACTTAAGTTTAAAACAGGAAGTTATTGTTCTGCCTCTGTATGTTGTCCACCAGTGCAGTCAGTGTTCAAAGCTGCACAGGCTGTACAGTCTTATCTAAAACAAGGCGGCTTACTACAGTGACCCAGTCTATTAAATGTTATTCATTAGAGACATCTGATTTCCTCAGCTGACTCACTCCTGGTTTCTTTGCCATGTACATAAGGAAAAGTAACACTGTAAATCCACACATACACATTAATGACACAAACATACAGGCACATATAGTGTTACACACACACACTCCCCACACTCATACACCCTCCCCCGTCTTCTCTGTTGATGGTTCATTAACGCCCATTCCTGGTGTGACGACACGGGAAGCGAGGCCATCCATTCTGCTCTCATGATGTTAGTAGAAGTTAATGATGAGATACTGGCGTGACACGATCCTGTCATTCTGCCGGGGCTCCGATGTTGGTCGGGGGGATCGAGGAGGAGGGAAGGAAAGATGATGGAAGGTTCATCACCAGATTTAGACCCTGTCTGGCCACTTTTCTTCTAAAAGCTATTTGAAAAACAGATCCAGTGACTTTCTGGTTCATTAGGAAACAGAGTAATGTGTTGACTGTGAAAACATTTGGCAGCAAATAGTTAAAGCTGAAGCCAAAGCTGCTTCGTTCAGTCCTCCTGTGTTGTCCACAGAGATCTGATTACACTGTGGTCCAGGTGGACACACTAAGCTGAGCCTCACCTGGTTCCTCCTGGTCTCATGTCGAGGTGTTCTTGGACAAGACAGCTAAACCTGGTAGTAGTGCCATCATCTATGTGTAGTTGTGTAAACAAGAATTTACTCATGAGGTCCGAATGGGGTCAAAATAATAATAATAATATACTATACTCTACTTTATTGATCCCCTTGGGGAAATTGTTGTTTTGACAGCTGCTAGACCTGTGTCAGCGCTACTACGGGGTTTCGG
>JAUMHL010000012.1:19453904-19480010 GCA_032362345.1 Sandelia bainsii | reverse complement strand
ACAGGTTGGCAACAATAGGTGACACTGGAGAGCCCATGGCACAGCCATGTCTCTGTCTGTAGAAGTCACCCTTGTAGTTGAAGTAAGTGGTGTTCAGGCACAGGTCCAGGAGCAGGCAGATCTGGTCTGGGTTAAAGTTGCTTCTGGTGGTGAGGGTGCTGTCTTCTTCAAGTCTCCTTTTTACAGCTGTTAAGGCAGCAGTGGTGGAGATGATATTAAATTTTCATACCATTTGATCTCTGTGTTACACACAGAACATACAGATCTTTACTTGCTACCATTAAAACTGTGGAACATTTTTACAGTGACTTGATGACTTGGTTCATGGCTTTTCAAATGCAACACACAAAAAAAATCTCTGAAGACTTGACATCACAGTAGAGCAGGAGTTTTAATTCCGTTAGAGTCCTGTCAGAGAGCCGAGCTGCTGTGACTCATTAAGAGTGTATCTGTGTGAGGCTGCAGGGACTTTTCTTTCTCTCACAGCACCAGGAGGCGACTGCAGCCTCTGAGACAACACATCTGTCATTAGGAGGGAACTTTCATCTACACTTTTATAAACCGGGGAGCATCTTGTTTTTACTGCCAAGGTTAGTTCCCTCTGGCAATGTCAGTGCTTCCTGTACATTAGGGCTGCAAATATGGATTATTTGTTCTGTCAGTTATAAACAGTTAAAAAGTTATTTTGTTGTTAATTTCAAACTCGTGTGCTCTGCCTCAATATCAATGGACATATGTATGTGTATGTGTATGTGTAAATATAACGCGAAATAAATCAAAAAAAGATTCAGTAATCCATTCTGTTTCTATGTTAATCAGGTAGTTTTATCTGCCTAAACTTAACCAGTGCTGAACAACACACACGCTTTGCACACGCGGCCTGTGTGTGTGTTGGAACATCATTTTGCACTTAAAGAATTATGAGTCGTTTCAGGAGTTGGAAACTCGGTGAGGAGAAAACAGCCTTGAGGTTCAGTTCATGAAAAATTGATTCACATTAGCTAATGTGGCTAATATGGATTTAAACATGGCCTGTGGCTGGTTTAACAGCATCTGGTAATTGGCAGAGAAGGTGAAACAGCCCCTCCATACACAATACCACAACAGTACCTGCTCTTTTTACTGTTGATTTGGTGCCATTATTATTTTCATTTCTTTAGCATCTTAATTTGGAAATGTGGAATGAAAATTTATTTTTAGCTGCAAGCCACAGCTCTGTATCTGCTCGCACATGGCAGCAAAGGTGGAAAAGTTATTTGTGGCTTTGACCTGAGCTGCTGAATACATCAGTGTCTGAGGGTGTTCATGCCCTAAGGCTTTAATTAGGCGAGAACACAAACATGTATATTTTAGCTTTGTGTTATAGTGAATTCAGGAGGCTGCAGGTTCAGTCCCCTCTGTAGCCCGCGAGCGGCCGTGTGTCCTGTCGGCGGCTCTTTGAGGAGGAAGCAGTGTCAGCAAAGTGACGGAGATGTGAGTAAGATGTTGAAGAAGGTGAGGCGATTAGCAAACATTCCCTCCAGGCACTTGATTAAATCAGAATACAGATATCTATGTTTCAGTTTTCTGCTGCGGGAGTTATCACATCGTGCCCCTCTGAAAATTCACCCTGAAAGCTCGGCCTCTGTTAAACAAACACATTAATGCAGCAGGTTGAACGTGAGCAGCGATACCAGACTTTTAAAGACTGGAGGAAGTAAAATCCAGCAGTACAAGTACTTTATTCTGATTCTTAAGCAAAGTACTTTTTGTGTTCCCCAAACATAAGGTTCACATTTGTTAAGTCTGTCGTAGATTCACATAACGTGCTGGCAGTGGCTGTGTCTGGTTTGCTTTAATTATTCCTCGTGTTTATATTGGCCATAGAGAGATCACTTCCTAATGTGCTATGCAAAAATATTTCAGTATTAATCTCTTTGTGTTTCTGTGGTCTTCTGGTGTTTTGAGGTTGTGTCAGATAAAAACCTGCAAAATAATGGAGCTGTGAAAAAACGCAGTGGAGTAGCAGCTCAAAATAGAACAAATAATCGAGCAAAAGGTTTTTCTTCTGGGAGTTACTTGAATGTATTTATTTTTTCTATCATTGAAATCCAGCATTATGCTGCTTTATGTCCTGACTCGTTGATTCATAAATTGTTGTATATTATAGTTATAGAGGCTTATCATGTGTGAGCGTCCAGCCCATCTGGTTACATGAAAGGCAACACCCAGTACACAAATACACCAATAATACTGTGGTAATACTGTCACGTAATATAACATTTTCATACTGTTTCGTCTCTGTTAGGGTCCAGAAAACCAGAAAGGTGAAGCAGAGGCCACACAGATGTCAACAACAAACAAACTGCCCTGAATCCAGTACAGTGAACTCTTTTAATACACAGAGGGTGAGTCACATGTTAAGAAGTCATAAATATACACTACATGTCTTTAACAGTCTGAGATGAAGCCCTGAAATGCTGAAGATGAACATACCTCACACAGTGGATAAAGTCAAAATACCACTATTCAGCTGTATTTGTTGTTTCTGCTGTCTCCTCGCCAAGTGTCAGTTTTCAGGACAGCAGCAGTTTTCATGCCACAGTTTTCTTGTCCTTGTTGATTCAGCCACAAAAAAGTTTGAAGCCGTCAAAACATTTCGCCCAGGCGCGACATTTATCCAAGCAGCCGCGCAGCCCGTCGGCAGGGCTCCGGAGGAAGATGTGACTGTATTTGTCCTGAAGTCTCCGAGAGCCAGAGAGGGCGTCATGACTCCTTAATCCGAACAGCACTGTCAGAGAAATAAGACAGAGGAGGTTTTGTTGGGTGGAGAAGAACAGTCAGAGATGCTCTTGTTTTCAGCAGAACAGCAAAAAGACGACAGAAAACAAATGTCAAGGACACGAGGAGGATGATAAAAAAATACGTTTGAGCAGTGTAAAACTGAATCTGCTCTTTACAAACGGAGGAAATCTGCAGCATGGTGAGCGTTTGTAAATATATATTTGCTGTGATTTCTTGTTGTCAGTGGTATTATGACCATATATATATTTATTAGTCTCTTATTGTATTAGAATACAACTAGAAAATATGTACACAGTATTAAAAAACACAAAAACATTTTAGGCAAAAATGACAAATACTATATATACTACTATATACTATACATATGAGTGTGATCTCTGTAGAGGAATTTGGAAAGGTCAAGGACAAAAACAGGTTCTGACTCAGCATCTGGCAGGTCTTTGTGAAAGGAGAGCAGCCAAGAAACTTTTTGTGTTTCTAGTTGTTCTAATGTAAAAACTGAGAAATAAATATACACATATATATCACAACATTGCTGAAAAACTAATCCAATAGTGGCCAAAGACTTTTGCACAGTACTGTGTGTGTAGGGATGAAAGAAAGGACAGTAATAAATGGGAGACAGATTGTTAGTTGGATTTTCGTACATAATTTTGATGCTTGGCACGGCCCAGTGCCTGATGGGTTGTTGGTGATGCAAGATTTGTGCCCAGTGTTGTTATGGCCTCCTTTGACTCTGCGGAGCGCACTGTTGTTTGTTCGTTTGGCACCATCGTCATTGATGTCCTCCAGTGTCAATGTAACGGTAACACTAACCACTACATCATAACGCTGCCTGACATCATTTATGCTGTCAAAAGATTAAGACTAAAGGATTTATTGGCTATAAGTGTTGAGTGGAGAATAACTGTGTGCTGGTGATTCTTCCATTGTTAGAACCAGAGGGACAGACTGAACACAACGTTGTAAGACACCAGGACCCCAGGACAAAATGACATAGAAAGACAAAAAACTTTTTGATACCACAAAAGGCCCAAGTCTCTTGACATTTGAATAACATTTGACGCCCAACTTTAGGGATTTATCTGGACAAATGTAAATGATCACATGACCGTTTTAATCGTGGTAGCAAATCTTTTGCAGTCAGTGACCACCTGAAGTCTGTACCTCAGACATCACTAGATGCCGAGTTTCCTCCCTGGTGATTCTCTGCCAGCTGTCTACGCTTCCTGGCTGTTCTTGGGATGTTTTGCTCGGTATGCTCTGCCGGATTCAGGTCAGGTGATTGACAGGAGATTGATTGTGGAGGAAAAAGTAGTTTTCACAGCAGGAGATTGGACAGTTTCACAGGATCCAGTTTCAGTGCTGGTTTACAGTAACCATCTCTAACCATAGTGATGATGGATCAACAGGTGCACGTTGAGCCTTGGTGTGGTTGATTAAATATTGACAGTGAAGAAGAAATTAGACTTGGTAAATTCAGTTCAGGTAGTTGAGCCCAGCAACACACTGCGGTTAAAGCTCCTGAAGACAACATGTGCAGACTCTCTCATTTTGCTTTAATGTTTGTGTCTTTGTGTGCTTCACCTGATGCATATTGTATATACACCTATATTCTATTTGATTTGTGTTTCTTCTTAGTGTCTGTTAAACACCACTACTCCTTCTATTTAGTATTAGTTTTATTCTCTTTTTATATAATTACTGTTTGGCTGTAGTCTGCTGATGAAGCGTGCTCAGACTGCAAAGTCTCTGTTTGCACTATACAAAATGAATCAATTATTAGTTTGGCCGTGAGGGCCCAGCAGTAAGGTTCACCTGTAACATAGCTCTGCTCGTGCCCCGGGGCTGATATCTAATGCTGCAACTAGCTGTTATTTTTTTCTTATTGATTAATCTGTCATTTTCTTCCACTGAAATGATTTAATCATATGACAGCCCATCATCAGATGTCAGCTCTTCAAATAAAGATTTAAAGCTCTCAACAAGTCAGAGCAGCTGTGGTTAATGTGAGAGGTGCTGGTGAATGCCTTGTCACCGAGAGTCCTAACAGGTATAGAAATAAAGATTAGCATTAGAGGTAAAGACATCCAGGGAGTTTGAGACGCACTGACTTTCATGCAGGTGCTGATATTTCACTTCCAGTCTGCAGAGACTCCAACATGAAAGTTTAATGTTGGAGTCCGAATGTGCTGTGTTGAACCTCCCAATCCCTGTAGATTATTGATCACTGGCTCTTTTCCTTGTTTGTCGCTCGCCCTTCTCTGTGCTCCCGTGACAGCCAAAGTGTTGGAACAAGACCTTTTATCACCCACGAGTCCAGACGGGCCGGCTTTGTGCATCCTAATCTGGAGATCAGAGGAAGCAGATGCCTGCAGGGCCTCTGTTTTATGTCTGAGACATCCACAAAAGATCTCAGGTGATATGTGAATTACTGTCTGATTCTGATGAAACCTCTCTCGTCTTTGTGGGAACATTTATGTCTTCACTGATTGGACCCATGGGGACGCTAGAACTAAAAGGTAAAATGGTCAATTTGAATGTCACAGTATTGTCCAGAATATAAGATGACCCTGATTATAAGACAGTCCTAATTCCTTCTGTTGGGCAACTTCTGTGTTGGATGAGGAGACTTTTGTAGGACAAGAAACATGTTTACACTTTTCCTTTTGGGGGAATTTTTTTTGAGAACCCATTAACCTAAGAAAAATGATTCGTCATCTGTGAAGAATTTTTCTCTCAAAGTAAAATATGAAATGGCAAACAGAATGAGGGGAAAAATTAGGAGTGGGCAACACAACCTTAAAACTATACTGAAATATTTAGAATATTTTTGAGTAATGATATAAATGGCAATAAGAAAAGTCACATGAGCAGACAGTCTGAGAACCTGATAAGAATGGGCTCATTAGAAACAGAGAAGCAGAGATAAACTAGAATTAAAACTAGATTTAAACCCTCGTGGCTCTTTGTCTCTATCATATAGTCACATGTACGTCTGTCCAGACTCATATTCTTATCAGTTCATCTATTAGTGCAAGTGGACATTTGTGCTTGACGTAATAAAATTCCTTCAGATTTCATGAGGTCAAAGTGTCTTTGATAATTCCTTTGTTGAACTGGTTTCTTAGATGTGAGGATTTTATGTATTTGTGTTTTGGGATTTCTCACTGGGTTCAGTTTTTTACTTTTCCCTGTGATGTAGCACTTAAATAGTTAAGAATTAATTAAATAATAAAAAGGTAATTGACAGCAGTATATCACAGGTGTTTCCGTCTGTCCATCTGCTAGTTTGAACAGATTCTTTTCCCAGAGTAGCATCTCCCACACAGCATTGCTATGCCTGGAATTGAATCTCTGTGCTCATGAAAGTAAAAATAAATTATTGTCTTCCTCGTCTTAGTCTTTTCACCACCAACAGCTGATTTCCTTGAATTGTTTGATTTGTGAAAAGCAGCTGGTGTTGTTTGTCTGGTATATAAACCTGCACACTTGGCTGTCTGGCTCATTGTTAGAGACTGTAGCTCTGATTTATCTCAAGATATCTGCTCCTCCTGAGCACAGAGCCCCGTGGTTCTTATTGGCTTCTTTGGATCTTAGTCGAACCCCCACGATGAACCCAGCACTTCAGAGTTTGGATCCAAAGGGGGCAACAACTAATTAACAGCAGTGATTGGGAGTTTAATCGACGTCGGAGCAGTGGGGGGAGGTCACAAGGAGCTGTGTTATCAGGGAAGGGGAAATGGGTGAATGCTGCCTGTGCTGTGTTTGAGTTGGAAGTGATTTCGTGGCTAATCGTGTGGTTAAATGTAGAGGGAGAGATCCCCCGTCCGTCCTCCTGGGTGTGCTATCATTGACAGGCTTCCCCTGCTGGGTTTCTGCATCTCTGGAAACATGGTGTAACAAACAACCTAATGATCATTTATTGCTCTTTGTGTCAGAGTCGACCAAACAGCATCTGTTCCTCAGAGCTTGTTTGGAGTTTGGTGTGATTGATGCTTTTTTGATGCTGTTCTCATGGAGATTAAACATTTTCACTGCTTCTTGGACATTTACGATCTCCACATCATCGGCAGGACAAGTTGGAGACAGCTGCCTCCGTGCTCTCTGTAATCAAAAGAAGACGCTTCATGTGAAGACTCAAGTCAGAATCTCCTTTATTCTCCAAGTACGAGTCTCCAAACTTTCACCTTAAGCAGCTACAATCAGCATTTTTATAATAACAGTGTATTAACTCAAATGGTTCTTAGTTCTAGACCAGAGAAAAGTAGGTGCCATCCTGGAACCAGTTTTCCTGGCTGAAATCTGATTCTTTGGCTGTCAAACCAGATGTGTAACTCGCTAGGTGGAAAAGGGTTAAGAGTGGAGCATTTAAAAAAACAGACAGTCCCAAACAGTGTCCCACAGGAGCTGGTGGAGACCAAAAACAGAGCTATAAGAGCGAATATTGGGCTTAGATTCATCAGGTCAATACAAACATCTCTTCTAATAAATTATACTTCAAACTTCAATCATTAGTTAATTATCTTTCAGTTGATTCAGTTAATACCTATTTTGAAAATTGACAATTCACCATTTTATTAAATTCTCAAGCAAAAATACGAAACATTTTCTGGTTCCAGTGATGATTCGTTGTGCCGCTTTGTCACTTAAGACTATAAATAAATTGCCTTAAGGTTTTGAAGTGTTGGTTGGAGAAAACCATCACATTAAAGGCATAAACATGCACTCTGAGAAACTGTCAATGCCACGTTTTACATATTTTTTCCTAAAATCTCTGACAGTAGTTATTACATCCATAGTTATGGTTCGGTAGGTCAGCAGTTGAGTCTGCACTACAAGATAGGCCACTTGCTTTAGTTATTATGAGTGAGACGTGTGGGGAAACGGCAATTTACTGGACCCTACTGGACCATATCTATGGTGGTGATTCATCAAAATTTTGTTTTCAGTCACTATTTTGGTTTCCAACTATTAATAATTATATAAGAACAAGATAATTGAGATAAAATGATTATTATGGCGCATTAAATTTCCCAGTGATTCTCTTGTTTTGTGTTTTGCTACTGTTTACATCCAGCACTCGCTGCTCATTGAAAGCTTAGTTCAGCCAGTCTACACAACAAGGTGGTTCACTTGCTAGCAGACCCTGTTAGCATCCTGTCAATCACCACAGACAAGACACACCCTTAGAGCTAACCAACAAGATTTACAAGTAGCAGACTCTGGTCCAGATCAAGAGCCAAAGCGTTTCACATCAAGCCTTATTTTGACAGAATTTCTTAGTGGGCGCAGTGTGGATCTAAGTGGTTAGGAACATTCGCCCTACAAAACAGTCAGTGCTACTGCTGTGAAAAGTTAAATCGTGTGAATGTTGCTCTAAGCGAATGTGTTTGCTCCTCGTCTCAACTGTAAGAGGTGATGATTTGTCTACTGAAAACTAATGACCAAAATACAAGTTACTGCAGCGTTGAGTATTGGCTTGTAGTAAAGACAGAAAGAGGAGAAAACCCAACAAATCAGCATCCCTCTGTCCTTCTGATGAAACTTCTGATGAGGCCTTTTTAAAATGTACTAAATGTACTGTCAGAATTCTTCAATTTGATTTTTGTCTGGCACCACTGACAAGGTTAGATGATTTTTTTTTTTGGCAGGACAGAAGGATAGAAAGGAGAAATGACATGTCCTTGCCTCCCTCTGTCTGAGTCATTCTGTGACAGAGAAATGAGCCACTAAAGCTGATGAAAGGCAGAACTGAGGAACACCTGAGAACGAGAGAAATCTTTCTCCCAAAATTGTGTCGGAGTGCGACAGACGGAGATGGAGCTCTCCCCTTTAGGCCTTTACTGTGAATGATAATTAATGGAGCTGCTTTTCAGCGCTGCACCGTTGCATCCTGGGTAGGTGCGAGGCTCTTCCCATCAATCACTGCTGACACCAGCATTTATCTGGTTAGCACCACGCAAGGCTCCATCCAGTCAGTTTGCTGCTGCAGAGGTCAGGGAAACAGGAGGGGTGGAGGTGGTGGAGAGAAAGAAGCTGAGAAAGAGGAGAGATAAGAAAGCAGCAGTACGATAAACCCTGATCGACAGAAAGTTAATCAACAAAAATCAGGTCCGTAGCCATGATTTTAGAGGTCACAGTAAAAGCCCAGCTAATATGGTTGTGGCTCTGCGTCCAGTGTTCTGTTGTTCCTCTGACCTTGTTCTGTTTGTCTGGCTGCTGTAACTTACAGACCAGGTACTTTCCCAGTCATCTCTCTTTCTTGGATGCACAGCAGTGTTGTAACGAGCATGCCACATGCTAGTTAAACCCCCAGAGGTTTGTGATTTGAGGTTTGTGTAAGGGAAAAAACATTTGCTCAATCTACTCCCCAACACAGCAATCGAATGTTAACCGTGAGTTAGTGTTTGTGTGAGTGATGTCGGCTATAGTCAGAACAAACTGTAAATCAGTTTAAACAAACGAAGACTCTGTCACTTTTCTCCTCATCAATCTAGCACTTGGAGCGTGTAGTTTATCTATTGTTAAATTAGCAGCTAAGCTAACTGATGCCATGGGTTTACATTGGAAGACATGCAGAAAGATCCAGAGAGGACAAAGCAGAACTACAGGAGAGAGAGGACACAAAGTTAATGACATGTAATGGAGCAGTTGAGGAGCTTCACATCTAAAGACTCTGTCTCCCATATATTTGGAAACTCTAGGAACCACAAGTAGACCAGCACTCTGAGAGCGAAGTGTTCTGATGGGATAATATCTGTTTAGTATTTGTATTTTCTGACAGTTCACAGCAAATATAACACCAGAACCATATATCAGTTTTTTAGTATTTCTGGTATTACTCTGATGAACTACTGTATGTTCAGGGTTTCTACAGGTCTTAAAAAGCTTTTTGTTCACTTCCCTCAAAAAAGACCTTAGATAATATAAAAAAGTCTTTAATATAGTCTTATCTCTGCCTTGGGCAGTTAATTATAAACCCTTTTTGTGTGCATCAGTGGGTAGTGGGTTGAATTTAAATGGGTTAATCATTTTTAATTAGTGAAACCATTCATCGATTATACGCCACTTATCTCAGTCCAGGTTACATTAGATTAATTATTTATATTCATTGGAATTATTGTTAAATTCATCTGGGAATAACTGATAAAATGTGAGATAATAAATAATTCTCCATCAAATTGCTCCTACTAGTTTTTCATTATAGTTTTATATGTTGGCTGTACAGGTATCAGCTTTTATTAAAGAAGTTCCTAAAAAGTCTTAAATTTAACTCTGTGAACACTAGAAACTTTGCGTACACATTAAATATTAACAACGGAATAAGAATCAAAATAGGTTTTCTTCTCATTACGGGAGAAACACAAGCACACCAGGAAACCAGTGAGGCTTCCAGTGTGATCCACATCTGGCTGAAGGAGTTGTTTGTTTAAAACGGATAAAAGATTAATGTTTAAAAAGGTTACAGAGGCGTCTCTAGAACTCTGCTGAGGTTTGTTCAGCTGGGGGAAAAAAGCCAAATAAACAAAACAGAATCCAAACCCCCAGTTGGCTCGAACTAGCTAAAAGCTCTAGTGTGTGGTGTGTGATCTTTTATACTTACATCTGAAAACAGAATGTTTAGGAGTCTCACAGACCTCTGTGAAGATCATGGAAGGTTTGACTAACGATATTAAGATCAGCGTTTCAGTGACAACTTCCTGATCTGAGTAATCTCCAGTGAACTGTTCTGTGGAAGGGAACTCACGTTTTAGTGCAGCTTGATGTTTGGAAAGCAAAGCTAGCGAGTGACCTGGAGACAGTTCTCTGAACCGGATCACATGGACGACCCAGCTGCGAGCAGGGTCCGAAATTCACACCCGCCAAGAGCCAAACACGGGTACACTTTTCATTCAGAAGTCTGTTTGTAGTAGTAGTAATGTAGTAAAATAATATGATGAGAGTCTGTACTGCACTCTGCTGCTGTCGTCTGTCTGTCTCCACGGTAACATGACCTGCCAATCAACAATCATCATGAAGCATGTCGTCAGTGTGGTGTGTTCAGGGACCGTATAGAACATAGGTCATCCAAGTTACAGAAACGGTCAGAGTATAATTTAAAGATCCAGACGACTTGAGTTGTACTTTAATGAACTGTTGACCACCGATCAACAAATTTGAATAACTTTACTTATATTTATCTCTGTCCTCTTGTTATTGTTTTTATGAAATGCTTAGACAAATGTGACAAACATGTTTGTCAGTGCTGCTGTTAATACACATTACACCTTGATTCTGTTATTAACCTTTCTGCATATTAAGGATGTATAAATAAAAGAATGGATGGTGCAGCCTCATGTGTAGACGAGTAGCTGTTTGCTGCAGAGAGTTAAACACATGCTGACAAGTCTGTAGTTCATATTTGCAGCACGTGAAGTGATCCAAATATATTTTATATAAAAAGAAAGAGTAGCGATGAGCAGTTGGTGGGGTTTGAGACTCTGCTGAGGTTAAAGAACAAAGTAGTGATCCACGCTTTGTTCTCGTGGTCTCAGAGGTTTGTTTTCACCACAGCGGTTGATTGAGGAGCGGCGGAGAGACGAGAGGTCGCGAGGACACACTAACAGCTGTGAGAGGTCGTGGCAGGTGGATCTCAGGGGAAAAGGAAGTTTAGAAAGGTGAAGAGGGGACACACAGGAGGGCAGGACATCCACAGAGTTTCTTCTTCACAGCTTCAACCTTTGACTCTTGTTTTCTTAGCTGTAGTTTCCAGCAGCTGTGGAAGCTCAGTGTGGTTTTACTCCACAGAACAACACACAGTTAGAAAAGCTCAGTGACACGGACATGAACCTTAAATCATTAGATACATAAAAACTTCCTTCATTTTCAGCATGAAACTATTAGAAAGACGAATGAAGGATTTATCAATATGAAATATTTATCATCTCAAATTGTAAATACATATTCTTTGATTATTGTTCTTATTGGAAATGGAAAAAATATGTGACAAATTAAAATAATCATTAGTTGCCATAATCTGATCCACAGATTCTGTTGCAGTTTATGTCAGGACACCTCAAGAAGAGAGGAAGAGCAGAGGGTAGAAGTGAAGGATGGGAACTGAAGGAAAGTGGGAGATGGAAGGAGAACAGAGTGACCTCTAATTAGCCAGCTGCAAGGAGGTCAGGGAAAAAGGGGAAAAGTGAGTCAGGGGAGGGTGAGGACGGGTGAGGCAGTGACACCATCTTGTTAGCCTGCAGGTTAAAGGTGAAAGTCAGGAAGGAGGAGGTTGTTTCTCTGCTTCTCATACAAGCTGCACTCCTGTGTTTCTTTCAGGTTTCCTGAAGCACAGACAATAACAGCACAGCAGCCCTGTCTCTGTATGTTTGCAGGAAAACGTAAACCTTCTACAACTAGAACCTCATTTCTTTGCCATTTTAATTGTGCTAATTAAAAGTATCTGAATTATGGATGTACAGACAACTATCACTGGATCAGTCTGAAAATGAAGAAAGCTTCTGCAACATCAAACATAATTATATCTTTTGGACTTTAGAAATGTTTGTATCACAGTCTGTTTTGATTTGATTTATGACTCGGAATCTTTTTGTGAATTCCAAAGTCGGTGTGTCTGCATCAACAACAACAGTGCACGTCAACAACATCCATGTGCAAATTGCAAAGTAACTAATTTTTGATCGTGGTGACGGAGGTTAGCTGCTAGCTAAACATCTCGATGTTAGCGAAAGTAGCAAGCTTTCATAATAAGACACTTATTAACATTGGACCTGATGATTAGTGCTCTTGTGTTGGTTTCTGAGTAGCTGTTTCGTTTAGCTTTCCCCCCAAAGTTCAGTTTGTGTCAGTTTGTTTGGCTTGCTGAATTCATTAGCTTAGCATGTTCATATTCTTTGTCTTATAGAATTATTGTGCAAACTTTGACACAAGAGAAGAGTGTGTATATTTAATTAAAGACAGTTGTTTGTGGTTAGCACACACATTACATTGGACTGAACTGATGCTTTCTCTGCTGGTGCCATGTTGAGCTGAGTTAGTTCTTGCGAGAGGTTTCTGCGAGTCCAAAGTCATAGTGTCAAATCAAGTCAGTGTACTATCAGAATGATTATGAAGCTGTAATTTTAATGTAAGATATTACATATTGGAGGTGTAGGTGTCCTCGTGACTCATTACCAGTGGAAGATGAAATCTGAGGAGGAGTCTGGAAAGATTTTTACATGCAAATAATATGATGTCTGTCACAATGTACAGAGCTGTTAGAATTAAACAGTGAAGAGTGGAGGTGAAAAAACCATCTTGGCCAAAGGTCGTTACCACCGAGGAGGACGACAGAGTAAGTGAAACGATGAGAGACAAATGGAGCAGGGCGACGAGGTGACAGTATCAGGTTAGCCCACTGAGGCGGGATGAGGAGTGACGGCGAAAGGGGATAAACAGGGGCAAGAGAGGAGCAGGAGAGAGGAGGAGAAACATGGAGGAGCTGTCAGTGTGGACATGACTCACTGCAAGAAGGTCATCGCTATCAGACAGAGAGAGGAGGAACAGGATGACGGCTAGAGCTGCATGACGAGGTGAAGAGCAGGAGAGAAGAGGAGGCGATGCTGTCGGGTTGATTCGCTGCTCAAAGTAAAACAAGAAAAAGGAAGTGAGACTGTGAGGGAGCGGAGAGGTTATCAGGTTAGCTCTGAGGTGAGGAGATGTGACAGGAAGAGGAGGAGAGCCATGGTGAACATGTGACACTGTGGATGGATAAAGATGGTGATTAAAAAACGTGATAGCTGCACAAAAGTGATGAAATAAAGAATATTGTGAGCAGAAAACAACATGTACAGTGCTGACTCCACCTGACTGAGCAGGAAACATCCACACTTGATGTTTTATTTTGGTTTTGATTTGGTCTGTCGGCCCCTCTCAGCCTCTGCCCAGACTTGATTCAAATCCTGCTGAAAACGATTAAATCACATGAAAGAGGAGAAAACGTGCTCAGAGACTGTGAATTCTGCTCATGCAGGTAATTTATGTAATTTCCTCTTACCCTTTCTCATTCATTCTCCTCCTGCTCTCATCCAGTTGCCTCCAATAAGACAGAAACTCTCCGGACGAGTCCATCTACAGAATGGAGAGTTTTCCTCATTTCTCATCTTCTCCACTGAGTGTTGGGTGTGAAAAAGGTTCTGGAGTGTACAGTATATCTTTGGGTTTTAAAGCCTCTGGAAACCTGACTTCACATCTTGGACATCTTTCTGTAACCTATAAATATATCAATCAAAGTTAATGTTTGAAAAGAACATCCTTATGTTACTTTTTCAAAGAACCTGAAAATGTCAAAACTAAGCGCACAACAATCAGAGGCAGCTAATGTTTTTTGGACAGATTTTATGGACAGTAGCCTTGAAACACAAGCAAACAAACCTACAATGTTCATGAATAATGTTCATGATAAAGTTTTAATCCTTTTTCAACTTTCCCTGCTTTCTTCAAGCCCTTGAAAAGAACAGGAGTTTCTATAACAGTTATAACTATTGAAATGTTCAGGTTTTCAGGGCCTTTTCAGACATCAAATGATAATGTGACTTTTTTCCTTCCATTATCATGGTTGTGCATTTAATGTCCTTGTAGCTTTATTTCACTGTTTGCATTTCAGCCGATACATGTACAAAAACACCACAAATAAAACAAACTATAAACCAAATGTGTTTTTAAACCTGATCTGTGTGGTTTTAAATGTTAAGCTTTGTAAGATTGTTTTTTGTTTGTTTTGCTTTCTTTGTGATGGTGAAATGAAAAGATTGATTAGTGGTTTACTGAAGATTTCAGTAAAAAAAAAAAAAAGGTAAGTAGCTTAACGAAGAGCAGTTCATCTGACTCTGTGCTGAGTTCAAAAATAAACTTATTAATCTCACTAATTAGTGTTAATTAGTGACTTTTAGAGGTGTTTACAGGTGTATTAATTATAGATTATAGAGGTGGTGGTTCAGTCCCTGGCTTCACCTGTAATTTATTAACAACAAACTGAAGCATAATCGGGAAGGTTTCAGTGTTGTCCACTCAGGATTGTCTGCAGATCCACAGTTAGCACTTTTAGATGCTTCCAACATCCAGAACTCTTTAAAAATCAGAGAGGTGAGAATAGGAGGAGCAGGGGGAGCTGTCTAATGGATCAGATGAAGATAACAGCATTAGGTGGAGAGCGGTGAAAGTCAGGTGGAGGCACATCAACTAGGAAGGTGCAGGAAAAAAGAAGCCTACAGTAGTTAGCTTTTTAGGGGAGATGATTTCAGGCCAAAAGAGAAGATAAGAGAGGCAGGACCAGCACATTCACACTGAGCAGAATCTGAAATCCATTTAGTCTTTGTTTGGGGATTGATTGTTCTTGTCTCGCTAGTCGGACACAATTAGTCCCATGAGTTCAGTCCTTCAGCCAACAGTGAATATTCTGAGTAATTAAAAGAATTTCTACAAAATGGGTTGGACTCCTGCAGTGAGGTCACCAACCACGAGTCCTTTTACTGTTTATCTGGTCAGTTTAGTATGGAAAACAGTATTTTAATTAAAGAACCAGTTGTTCAGTCAAAATCTACATTCATGCACATGATAGGGGAATTACAATACCCAGAGTTTATCCATGACTGTAAAAAACGAAAAATTACCTTTATTTAACATTTAAGTTAAAGCAGATTTAGTTGTTACAGGTCGTTTCACATGGGATAATGATCAGTGTGTTTCCTTTAGACACAATTAACATGTCTAATATTTCAAATAACATATTTTTGTGCCAGTTTTTTTAAGGTTTTTAAGGAAAAAAAATGTTTATTAGCAGTTTTCTGTTCTGCACAACTTAAAGTTGACTGACAAAATTTATATAAAATGTTAACATAAATACTGAGATAACAAATCTTATAAGAAGGTCTCATCACTTCAAGTGATGACTTAGACATTAAATCTAATAAAAATAAATTGTAAGTAAAACAGACTTGGATCATGAAGTAACATAAGGAGTCCCGTCATGAGTCTGTGTGGACTTTTAACACACACAACATGCACATATACACAACATACAGTATAATGCACACATGTATGCACAGCAACAGACACAAGACTGTCACATTTACTTATTTTCACAGCTGCAAACAGTAATCATCACGTTTCAGCTCCATCTCTACGTGTAACTCTGATCCATGATGGTGACGCTGGCGGCCGTTTGAACGGGACTTTTTTTCCCTCAGTTTTCAGTTTTTAAAGAATAAATTAAAGTTCATTTGTTGTTGTGGCGATACGAGCTGTAACTGCTGCTGGCTGTAATTGTATTTACTGTGATTGTGAAGAGTTCGGGAGGATTTTTAATTCATGTGTCAATCATTTCTGTGTCCTTTAGGCAGATTTAAAGCTTCCAGCAAGTAAAGGATCAAGGCTGCTCCTGCTTCGAATCCAGGTGATGTCACGTTTAAAGCAGGAACTGAAAAGCTATTTAACACAGAATGAAGTGAGAGAAGTAAGTAAAGAAAACACTTTGAGTCAAGGTTGATTTACACGAAACAATAAAAAGATAAAGACATATCAGCAAGCAGGCTGAAATACTGTTGAGTAATAATGTAATATGTCAGATGTGATAAGCTGATTAACTCCTGCTACAACTACTTTTTACTTGTTTTTAACATTAAACAATATTCACCTTTGTTAGTCTCTAGCTAGTCTACACATGTATGCGTCACATCGCAGTTAACTAAAACTGTAAATGATACGCTCATTGTCATCTTTACAACTCATCTGTAGTCACAATAATCCCAACCCCCTAAGTCGTTCTTGGTCCCAGACCAGCAAAGAGTTGGAACCAGAGCCAGATTTCCTGGTCAAGAGTCGGTTCATTGGCTGTTGAAACCTGAGGAACTGGTTCTCAGTTAGACGCCTGCTTCAAACTATTCCTCGAATTGATTCGGTGGAAAAGGAGTAAGTGTAGACCACAGTAGAGCTGTAACTAAAGTTAATTCCACTAAATTAGGTTTGTTGTCTAATCAGCTGAATGAAAATCCAACTATTCTCCACATTTTTATCCTGGTAAGTGAAGTATTATTTGAATAAATTAAGAATAAATTTAAATCCATTTTAGAAACCAACAATCACACCAAACGTGCCCGTTCTCGGTACCCTGTACGATAGATCAGATGCTAACAGCTAGCATGGCAACACCACTTTCTAGCATATTTCTTGTAAGCAGCTTGTTTATGTGCAGACAGGCCTAAAAAACTAAATGATGTTGATTCTCATGAATGTTGCACTGTACCTTGGTCCGTTTTTGATTACATGTTAGCATTAGCGTTAGCAGTCTCTCATTACTGTGTGCGTTCAGGGACAGTACAGGAGTGTAGGGCCTCTGTGTTTTAGAAAAGGTCAGATAATAATAATTAATAACAAATAATTATTAGTTGCCGCCTTACTTCCTGTAAACTCATTAGTGCTGATAGTGCGCATAAGTTCACTGTCTTAGTTTCTGAACAGATAATGAGGTTTTTACTTTAAGTACCAAGAGAAAGATCCAACATGTGTCTCATTTTCTTTGGGAATGCACCACCCTCACATGCCACCGCTGTTGTTCTCCACCTGCCTTTGCTCACATTGTAAATTCACACACACACCTTCCCTCTGATCCCTTTGGTTGTTTGTCTAACTGCATTCTCTCTCCTCGCTCCCTCCCTCCTTCCTTTCCCACGTTCTCCTGCCTCATTCTTCTGTTCCCAGCAAATATTGATCCACCAAATTACTTCTCAAGGTCGTCAGTGTCTCCGTGGCGACTGGCGCCGTGTCATGATAAGCCCCCGGAGCTGTGGGCACTTATGAAGTTGGCTCGCATCGTCGGCTGAAGGCTCCTGGGGTAAAACCTTTTTCGCCGAATCAAATGTCAGGTGTCACATGGAGAAAAGTATCACTGCGAGGTGGGGGGTGGGCGCACTGAAGGCGATGACATCGGCCGCAGGGGGGCACCAGAGTTTTTAGTCATCTGACGTCTGACATTTGTTGAGTCTGAAAACTGTAAAACCTCTGCAGGAAAACAGTGCTTGTGTCTCCATGGGCTGACCCAAGACACACACACGTTTTATTAAACAGTTTTATTCTGATATTTGTATTTAATTGTTGTGTTTTTTGTGACAGTTCTATCTGAACTATAATTGTTATAATTATTATTATAATTATAAACTCTCCTAATCTTATTTTAAGGTTTAGCTTTAAGATTATTTTCCTGGCACTGCTCTCTGCTTTACCTTAACAGTAATAACTAGCCAGTCACAATTGTCTCAAGATTTCGTGAGACACTGGACTGACATAAAATATGGTTTAAATGTTCGTGTAATGAATCATAAAATAGGTGAATCTGACACTTTTGATCTGTACTTTGGTTTATGACCAAATACCTGTGAAACTAATGACTTTCCTGTCAACCTCAGCTGTACTTTATGTTTACAACAGCATGTTAGCTTTGTCAGTGTGAGCATGTTAGCATGCTAGTTGTGATCTTTCTGACTTGCTATCTGCCATAAAACTACGGAAGCAGTGCTCTTCTCCTCTGCACCTCCACCCCCTCCATCCTCCCCTGTAAGCCTGGCCATTATCCTCCTGATATATCACCTTTTCACTTGCAAATGACTGACACCATTGAAACTGGGCACTCACAATCTGCAAGTGGCACTTTGTCCTCCAAGAATAGAACCCATAATGAGTCTCAGTGTGGTCAAGCACAATAGACGGTGTTTTATCACCATAATGACCATCGTCACTGCAGAGGACCACTTTCTCTGTACTCTTACATTACTGTGTGGCCATTGTGGCAAGTCTTTAGAAACCACTTGACATTTATGGTGAATTACAGAGACAAACCGTGTATGGATTATATTTGTGAGTGTAGTGATGCACTTTGAGCGGAACGGCTGAAAACTGTGAGTTGTGTTTCTCTACTGTACAATTGTCTCTACTGTCCATGTCATTCAGCACAGACAGGTGTACAGTAAATATAACGAACATCACAAGGCCTGATTTTCTCCTGAAAAACCTCCAGTATAAATTATTTTCAGCTAGTTTTGTCCAATGTGCACATAATAAAAAGAGTGCTAACAATGAAAGATGAGTCTGCTTCATGTGGCTGATTTCTTGTCTCAGTTGATAACGGCTGATGGTTCAGATGCAGTTTGACGTATGCTGAAGAGCTGCCAAGATTTTCACACTCGAAAAAGTCCGTTTGAAAAATGTGAGTTAGTTTTGACATAGGACAAAAAAATGAGCCCAGTTTGAGCAAATGAATAAGAACTTACGTTTAATTGTGTCTCAACAAGCTGTGGCAAAAAGAAAATCTAATCCTGTTGATTTAACAGCAGAAACAAATCTTACATATTGTTAATCCTGCAGCTGGACAAACCTTTGTTTTCAGGTTGTCTGTCCATCTTGTGAATGTGATATCTCAAGAACTCCTTGATGGATTTTCTTCAAATTTGACACACATGTCCATTTGAACTCAAGGATGAACTGGTTAGATTTTAGTGGTCAAAGATCGGAGTCACTGTGACCTCGGATCTCAAAAGCCTGGAGGGAATTTTACATCTAGAACAGTGGTTCTCAAACTTTTTACACCAGGTACCACCTCAAAAAATATTTGTCTCTCCAAGTACCACCATTATGACCTGTGAAGTGTGTGCATTTGCTCACAGCTGTACAGCTGTCTGCCTTCTGCGTGTCAGCGGGAACCAACTTCAGTCAATTTTGCGTCGTTAGCGTCGTGTTTTGTCTGCTCACATGTGTCTGAATTAAACGTCTCCAACAAAACTAGACATGGTTCTAATTTATGACAGACATTCAGATACCAGATTTCAGCTACAACATCATGTGGATGAAAACACTGTATAGTTAGTTTAGACTAACACTTAATTTTCGTCAAAAATTCTCAGGTGTTCCTGCATACCACTAGAGGGAACCTGCGTACCACCAGTGGTATGCGTACCATAGTTTGAGAACCACTGATCTAGAACAAACGTCCATGTGGACTCCAGCATGAACTGATTAGAACATAAATATGCACAGACAAGTATGTAAACTACAACTTCTCTACCCAGCCAAGGTACCAACACAAAAACACATTTGGCAAACTTTAGCTGCAATAACGAGCGACAAGAAAAATGACAGATAACACAACACATGACAAACACTGTCAGTAATTACATTAGAAGAAACACACCTGCCTCGCAGAAAATACGACAGTTCAAAAACTCTGTGTAAACCCTGGAGAATAAACTACAGAAAGTTTCACACGTTGTCAAAATTCTCTACTTAATGTTTTCAACACAATGCCAGAAAATATCCAGATATAATTTTATGTCAATATCACAGTTCAGATATAAATTGTTGACAGGTCGTCTTCAGCTGTCGGAATCTTCCAGTTAAAACTTTGATGGGAAAGAAAGAGACAAAAAGTTTTAGAAGTTGTTGATTTGAAGTTATTTTAGACTTCAGTAATAAACCATCAGGTCTAAACTATACGTTCTTCTCACTGAATGTTTCACTCAACATTACACAAAAAGAAAATGTTGTAGAGAACCAGTGTTGGCTCAGAAATGGTGTAAAACTATTTCTGTGAGGAGTTTTTGAACATGCAGACTATTCATTTGCTTCCTTCAAAATAAAAATGTTGAAATTCGCCGGCTAAATCCTTCCCTGCCTGGTACTAATGGCAGGAAAACAGCCTAACACTAAAACTACATAAATTATGCCTCAAGACATTTTTATTGATGTACTACTGTACTAAAAATGCTGCAGAAATTGATCTGCTTGAGGAAATCTGTGTTTTAGCTGTTGTATCTAGAATCTGCAGAATCGACTCTCGACCTCCAGGTGATTTCGCACATGCTGCCGTCTGGCTCTTTTGTTCTCTAAGAATCTGTTCTGGGGCTGCGAGGGCGGACAAACTATCAGCAGCTTGGCGAGTGCCGCGTCCCACTGATACCTCTTGCTCATACTAACTATGTTGCTCCACTCTGTTGCCACGCAACTACCTGTTAGAGTCTTGCTCAGTCAGCAGGAGAACAGGAGTTTTTTGTGGGAGTGAGTGAGAGGGAGCATTTTGAGGCTGACTGATACATGTGCTGCACAGAGAGACCATGAATGACCAGAGTGATAAAGAGATGGAGAGATAATGAAGGAAGGCAAAGGTTGTCAAAGTCACACAAACTGTAGGCAGATGGAGAAAAAGCACAGACATGAGGAGTAGTGTCAAAACTCCTTCAATCAGAGGTTTTTGTCCTTTCATATGTAAAACCAGCACAGAGACTGTGTTAAAAGATGTGGGACAAAGCTGGAAAATGAGAGCTTGTTGTATTGTGTGTGGTCGAAAGCTTTGTGGTGATCGAGGCTCTGTCAATACACAGAAAACCGCACAGGCAGATAAGGAGTGACGATTCTTTTCATGTGGAAGAAAAGCAGAGAAGCGTTTTTGTGGGGTATTTGGAGCTAAAGGGGGAAACGTGAGATTTGTTCGGTCTGAGTATGATGACTAAAGTGTTGTGGCTGCAGCGTGTGATGGAAACAGCAGTAGAAACACAAAGGCAGAGGCTCAGTGTCTGTCTGTTAAAAACCTCTTTGCAGTTTCCCGCTGACGTTCATTCATCTTCTCTTTTTCCTTCTTTGTGCTGAACTGAATAATGATGCTGTAACTTCCTGTCAGTGTCCAGTCAGGAGCTGTATGATGCAGCCTGTTGACCTGTAGATTACAGATAAAGCCGGACATTTTATTTCTCTACATTCATTCAATACTTACTGACGTCACGGTCCTTGATGGTACATCTTAAATAAGTCTTCACAAACATTTGCATTTGTATAAAGACAATAATTCCTAAATTTCCTGGAAGTTTGACCTGGAAGAGACAGATGAGTGAATCATCAGCAGTGTTTGAAGGAAACACTTCAACACATACAGATCCCAAGATGCTTTTAATCCAAGGAGAATGAAGTCCTCATCATTGAAACCTGTTCTCTGGTAGAAGTGGAACAGTCACAGACTCTTGAAGTAGTCGGAACCATTTTCCAGTCGTTTGGCAGCTGTAATTTCTGACTGTTGGACAGATCTTCTCTTTGGTTCCTTTGTGCAGTAAAGACACACAGACTCTGTGAACTTGTTTTCACTCGTCATGAATGTATTTCGTCCGTGGCAGCTAAACATATGACTGCAGGTTAAAACCAAACGCCAGTTCGTGGTTTCCACATGAACTCAGTGTACCATGAACGGTGCCAAGGATTTCTAAGGAAATGATCCATACCTACCGTGTATGAAATGAGCTTCCAGTTTCTTGTCTGGCTCATGGCTGTCTGATTCCTCTGGTACTTTGCTGGCACACTGCAGCGGTGCATGGAGCAGTGATCCATCAACACTGAGTGACATTTGCATTTATTAATGCCAGCTGGCGACATGAAAAAAGATTTAAACAGAATGCACTATTTCCTCCTATTTCTTTAAAAACTACAGTTTTTAGGAACTTAAGATAATTACTGTTTTAGAATTACCACATTGTGGTTGTATGCCTCCACTAACCAGTGGCGTTGTAGTTTACACACGTCTGTCCAACTGAGTGTGTGTACCTGATGTGATAAAATATCTTCCAGGTGTTTCTGAGATACCGCGTTGATGAGAATGGGACGTACATGGAGTCACAGTGACCTTTGTTCTTTAACCATTAAAATCTAATCAGTTCACCCTTGAGTTGAAGTGGACGTTTGTGCTAAGGCGTTCTTCAGATATTGTTTTCATAGGTTTTCACAGACAGACAGACAGCCCTGAAACATGAAGGCTTTGGTCTTTTTGAGTCATAGAAATGAGTAAATAAAAGAGCAGAGATGAATGATGATTCTTTGGTGTTTCTTAGCTATTGTGGAATTGTTTTGTTAGTCACAGAGTATCATCTTACTTTACCTTCCATTGATATGTTTCTCAACAATGACCAACATTTAGTAGATACAGTACAGTCTAGTTATTCTCTGTAATTACTCCATTACCCTAAATGAGCTTCAATGCAGCTGAAGACTTTGGTCTAACATAGGATGAAGATAAAAATGTTTCACTAAATAAGAGGCCAGGATAAAAGACATGAAAGTGAACTATACATTACCAGTGAGAGGTGTAGGACAGACGTTTACAGTGATGGAAGAACGTTTGGGTGAGTAGCAGAAGAATGTTTGATTCGCTGTGTTGGAGGTGATGTGAAGCGACTTGTGAGGAGATGAATGTTTCCAGCCTACAGTGGGAGATGATGGCTGACGGTGGAATATGACTCACACTTTTGTGGGAGTGAGAAAGAGGTTTGATGAGGCTCCTGGAGGTGTGGAGGGCCTGATTTAACCAGACGTTTGTGTTGGATGCTGCCCGCCTGATATCCTCAAGGATACACCCACTCTTACACACAGGACTGACAGTGATAACATTGGAATACTTTCATCCCTTCACAGTGAGAAGATCCATGGTTTGAAAACCATCGTAGCTGAATGGCTTCTTTATGTGTGGAGCCTGAATGTTTACAGTTTTATCGAATTTCTTCATGTGATGATTGTGCTGCTGAACAGTGAGTTTATGATATTTCACACTTGGTCACTGTGTAGGGGTTAGCATTGTCGCCTCATAGCTTGAAGCGACTAGGATCACGTCTTAAATCGTCACTTGGTCACTGTGTTGAGTTGCATCACGTATTTAAACTTTGAGTTATTTCCCAGTGGTGATTGGATTTGTGTGTGTATGTAACGATGTAGACAAACCTCAGTCCAGGCCAGTTTTCTGCAAAACTCCAGTAAATACCAACAATATAAAACTGATGATTTCAACTTTCTGAAGTCACAAGAGGATGCAGCTTGCTTCCTGAGTGGAGAAGATGTTTCTGACAGTTTCTTAAACAAGGTGTGGTGCTTTGACACACATTCCTGCTGTACAAATTAAATTGCCTGTCAGCAATAATCTTTCTTCACAAAATTACAAAACTCTTCAACTCAGCGTTTTGTCAGAGCTGAAAGATAAATATCTGTGCAGATGTCTCTGTTTGTCAGAATCACTGGACTCAGCAAAACCTGAGCTAAATATGTTTATCGTGGCATTTTTCAAGGTTCTTCTTTGTTCCTCTGGCAGTGCTGTGAAGCCCAGACAGTGGCGTAATAGTATGAGGCACAGTTACATCAGCGTGTGGTGAATGTCTCCTCTGAGGATTTGTTCGGTTGGAGGTGGTTTTCTCGGATTGGAAGGTGTAATCCGTCTGAAGAATGGGATTTGGGAGGACATCCAGGTGGTATTCGGCTCAGACTGGGCTCCAGTTTTGCAGATCTGGGCTTTGTGTGTTGCTTTGTTTGTTTGTGTGCATGTTGTGTAATGTCGAGGAACAGAAGCAGTGAAGAAAAGTAATGATACAACAGGTGTCACAGATTATTGGTCAGCAGAGTTTGTACCGAAGGTGTTTAGTGGATCAAGTGATTGCTCCAGACCCAAACTAAGGTCTCTGTCTATTAAACGTTTAAACTCTGCTACCTGAGGTAAACATGATGAGAAACTTAAGCAGTTTGGATTTAAATTTAAGAGACAACAATAAATCAACCATGATGGTTCTGTTTATGCTCCGATTTGCTTGTTTGATTTCAGGAACACCTTTCATCGCAACATTCGGTACTACTCAGGATCAGGTCAGTCAGAAATGGTGAAACATGACTGGAACTGATCCAAGTTTGTGATAATTGTTATAAATGAAGTGTTTTCAGTTGTCAGAGTGAAACAGACCTTGTTACACGTTGTTCTTGTCAGATGTAGAGTTGCCCAGATTTATCTTGTGCTGCAGAGAACGTCCACCCAGAGAGTTTGTGTGATAGGAACATGACTTTATCACTTTGAGGCACTTTAACATGGAGGTCAGGTGTGCCTTTGTAACATATATGTCACATATGAGAATGAGCTAGTGTGCACTAAGCACATGTGAAACCCTGAGGCTCTACTGTCTTCTACTGAGGACATGTTATAAATCACTTGTTGTGTTAAGGAGACACAGAGTTTGAAGCATGTCCCTGTGACATTCAGTTGTGCTCCAACAGCTGCATGTGATTAAAAGTGACCTTTCTGCCCTGAAACACATGCTCATACCTTACATGACTCCAAATTTACTCATATGACCATTGTCTGATCGTCTTCTGGTTCAGATGCCACGTTTTTGATTTATGCATCCATATCATACAGCTTAGTACAGTGTTATACCACCTTCACTTTTATTCACAAGTTAAGAAAACTTCAATTAGAGATCCCTCTCCTGCTCATCAGACAACAATCCCTCTTGATTTTAGACTATATGAACATCGGTCCACTTCCCCCTTCAGAACAAACATGACACCACAGTTTCATAAACACTAGAGCTGCTTCTTCTTTTCTTCTCTGAAGTAGGACAGGAAAGAGACAATCAGTTATAGAGACAGGGAGAGTGGTGAGGAGGAGATGGAGGCGGTGGGAACATAAAATCGCTTCTTCCCTGTTGGAAATCTTGTGTGACTGATGCTGCGGTGTCCAACTGTTTGAGCCAACAATCATCATTTAAGCCCAAAACTGTCTGTGTTCTTCTAACAACACCATCAATCATCGCACCAAGTGGCTCAGAGAGGTGCACATATTTACTGTATCTTTTACTATGATAAGCGATAAATAGAATATGTTGTTAGTTGTAAATATACTGCAGTACTAGTGACTTAGCCATCACAAACTAACCCACAGTGAAAGTGGTAATTTTGCACAGCTCTGCTACTTTAACATAACCCCATGGCTTCACCCTGTCCAGCGTTTTGATTTACGGCTCTGACCCGTCTCCCTGTGCAACAGTAGCTCAGCCTGTAACCATATAATGGCTCATAACTGCCCTGCACTACTGGACTCTCATATTCAAATTGGTTTTTATTTCTTCCAGCTGCTGGAGGTAAAGTGAGTAATGAGGTGTTTTATCCAGAAGGCACAACTCAGCAGCAGGGAGGAGGAAGAGGAATGTGTCATATAAACACACTAACAGCTCTAAGTGCTCATAAATTTAAGTAGTACAAGAAAGCAGGTTTCCTATGTATTATTTATCAGGGTTTTTCCACAGGGTAACAAAAAACTTTAGTCTGATCAACATACAAAAAGTGAAAAATGCTTTTATACACTGCTCAAAAAAATTAAAGGAACACTTTAATCAGAGTATAGCATCAAGTCAGTTAAGCTTCTGGGATGTTGATCTGGTCAGTTAAGTAGCAGAGGGGGTTGTTAATCAGTGTCAGCTGTTTTGGTGTTAATGAAATTAACAGGTG
>JAUMHL010000012.1:19429435-19453804 GCA_032362345.1 Sandelia bainsii | reverse complement strand
GTGGAGGCCACAGACATTTTTTCCCTCCTCATCTTTTTTTGACTGCTTTTCAGTAGTTTTGCATTTGACTAGGGTCAATGTCACTACTGGTAGCATGAGGTGATACCTGGACCCTACAGAGGTTGCACAGCCAGTCCAACTCCACCAGGATGGCACATCAAGACACAGGCGCCCCATGATTTTCACAGATGAGAGCAGGTTCACTCTGAGGAGGGAGGGATCCACAGACCTGTACAAGATAGACGATGGCACCCTGACTGCCATTAGGTATCGGGATGAAATCCTTAGACCCATTTTTAGACCCTTTGCTGGTGCAGTTGGTCCTGGGTTCCTCCTGCCTCCTCATGTGGCAAGAGTATGCATGCAGTTCCTGGAGGATGAAGGAATTGATACCATTGACTGGCCTCCACGCTCGCCTGACCTAAATCCAATAGAACATTTTTATGGGAGATCATGTTTAGGTCCATCCGACGCCGCCACGTTGCACCTCAGACTGTCCAGGAGCTCAGTGATGCCCTGGTCAGGATCTGGAAGGAGATACCCCAGGACACCATCCATCATCTCATAAGGAGCATGCCTCGACATTGTCAGGCATGCGTACAAGCACGTGGGGGCCATACAATCTACTGAGTACCATTTTGAGTTGCTGCAATGACATTTCAGCAAATTGGACTAGTCTGCCGCATCAGTTTTTCAGTTTAAATTTCTTGGCGACTTCGAATTAAGCCCTCTGTAGGTTGATAATTTTCATTTTCATCAAATGATGTGGCATCCTTTTGTTGCTAACACATTACCCATTCCATATCAGCATGGATATCCAGCATGATTTTTTTTTCCAATGGAGATCTGATGGGTTTTTAAAGTGTTCCTTTAATTTTTTTGAGCAGTGTACATTCAGGAAGACAGAGGACGTTTGCACTGCTTGTTTTCCTTCCTACATGTCTTTGATTTGTATTTGAGATAATCTGACCTGCTGCCAGTCGTCCATCTGTACGTCACTTAGCACGTCACCTCATCAGCCAGAAGAGCAGGTGTTTATCCAAATACATCGTTCAGCTCTGGCAGTCATTATTTGTCCAAGGAATACGCTCACCAAGGATCTCTTCAGTTAACCAATCACATATTGTTTCCATCAGTTTGCCAGTCTGAGCAAACCAGGCAGCCAGGTATCCGTTTACATAAGTCAGCTGTCCAGCCGACCATCAGACCCGTAAAACATAGTGTGGATGTGTTTAAAGCCAGACGGCAGGATAACAACATCCTGCACATCCCGGTGTGTCGTTTTAAATCCTCCTCCCGGTGCGTCACACTAAATCTTCCCCCTAATTGACAGAGCAGAGGATGTTTTGTGTTAGATGCACTGATGGCAGGATGCAGGAGCGACAGGGAAGAAAGGCGAGAAGCTATGGAAAGTATTCATGTGTTCCCCCATACAGGACACTGACTGACTCGGTATGTACGGAGGTAATGATGTGGTTCCACAGCACAGAATAAAACTGATGTATAAAATATTAACAACATCACTTTATATTTATTCACACACAGTGACCATGGTGAAGTACAGTATGGTCTCAAGCTGCAGTTTCTCTGTTGTCTAGCAGGGGCTGGACTCCCTCATTCGTTCAGTAAAACCTCCAAAGTCTTAAACATTTTTTCACTGGTCTTTGTGAAAAGTGAAGCACAGTCAGGATCTCTGACCACTATAGCAGGAGACCTTTAAGTCTCCTAAAAATAATTCATGGATCACTGTCTTTGTTCAAACTTAGCTCCAATTTGATCATCCTAGAATTTATCTTATATAATAATAGTCAGTAATTTGCTAACGTTTGGTGCAAAGTACTACCAACCTAAGACTTTCAGGTTTTAAGGACTTACCTAGGTTTAACCACTACAAATAAAGTATTTTCTGCCTGTGCCAAATGAGACTTATCAAACCAGACGTCTCGTTGTCATCCGAGACTCCTTTGCTGAACATTAACTTGTGTGATTGCACTCTTAGCCACCAGATAACCGTTTGGTTTCACATTGATTTTCTCAAATCCATATGAAAGTTTTTCAAGGTAAAATAACATCAATTAATTTTCCCCTCAGGTCTGAAGGCAAAAAAGTAGACTGTTGATACATCTCATCCTCATGACTGAAGGAGGATCAATAATTGATCAGAGCTTCTGCTGGATTTTATCCACAGACAGTTTGTTTGTCCCTAAATGTGAATAAACCACGTGGTTGAGTGTGGAGTCTGTACGGGAACCTGAAGGCCACATCACATCCATTAATCAGTGCCTCACTTCTTTGGCTTCCCGGCATAATTTCTTCATTTTTAAATGTTAATCTAAAGCAGGTGTAGCTCAGTTTGACCTAAAAGAAAAACTTAGTGGACAACCTGCTTTACTTACTGAGCCATAGCCCCCAAATACAGTTTAGAAATACGTATTTAAAAGTCCCTATGTTCAGCTGGAGTTCAGTTTGGTCGAAGACACCGTAACATGATATTTTAAAAGTATGTGTGCTCTACATTTACATTTCTACTTTTGTATGAATGTCATGTACTGAAAGAAAACATTATTTTCATTATTGACAAATCTTAATTTAATTTATTTTCATAATCACATGTTCTGTTCTGTCCTGTCGCACTGTTCCACAAGGTGACGTCATTGATTAAAAAAAAATTACCATTAGAAAATCAAAAATATAAAATTTTCTATAACAAAAAGCAGCCAATTCTTGCCTCTGAAAATGATAGAATTCGTAGTATAGTATAGTATTTTCCTTGATTAAAAATGACTAAACGTTTTTACTTGATTAATTGACCACGTAAATAACTGCAAATTAATTTTGTTTTATTTGGTTAATCAGGTAATTGATTGTGTTTCCTGTGAGATTGATTGTTGTTAAAAAGTCAACGTGAAAACTAGTGAGCCGTGTATGGGAGAAAAGCAGCTGTTTAGAATCTGAGAAAAGATGGACAGACGATCAGAAGCACTGCACAAATATTGGCCAAGACAACAACAATGTGACCAGAAAAAGAAAGAAAGCGCTAGTGCACTGAGCAACACACAGAACGGGTCGGCACGGGAAAATGGCAACGGGTGATCACACAGTGAGAGCTGAAGAACGTTTGATGGAATTAGAATAAAAAAAGAATAAAACCATTAATTCTTTGCTGTCATTGACACAAAATCAGAAACAAATGTGTAAACCATATTTCTTTATTAAAGATTAAGAAACTCCAAGCAGCATATTCATAAATAAAATAAGGGTCTCCCTTAGTTGTACGATGACGGACTATATACTGACAGTTGTCATGTTCTCGTCTTCTGACGGGGGCGCTGGAGTTTAAACAAAGAGGTGACACGTGGAGCTGCCCCGACGCTCAGATCAATCATATCAGTCATCCTCAGGGTCCCATCTCTCAGTCCGTGTGGAGCACAGTGTGAAAAGCAAGTCGGTTCACAAGAGCAACTACTGACACAGTTAGAAAACATCCATGTAGCGTTTGTTCAGATGAGAGCTGCGTCAGTCAATGATCCAGCAGAGACACACAAGAAGAGAAATCCTCCAACACACAGAAGTGAAGCCTGAGGTCTGCTTTTCTTCTGCTTGTTCAAGTCCAAACAGGATGAAACACATGGTAGATGTTATTTCATGTAATGGGAGAATCAGTATTCACACAAGAGCAGAACATCTTTGTGACCCTCTTTAGCAGAGATGTAATATATTCATGTTTCTCTGAACTGGAGGAATTAAATTAGGAGTTATTTCTGTTTGGGACAGTCAAGGAAACATTTGGGTCCACAGTTACACATTAAACCTTTTGTAAGGAGTTTTACCACTCACATTTAAATCCAGAAAAGCAAAGTTTTCCCTATTATCAGCCGGCTGCATCGATCTTATCTTTTTAGGGAACTGAGTGAATTTGTTTCGACATCTCTTCAGTATCTTTAAGAATTCAGCACCTGAGGATTTACTGTACTTCCACAGCCAGTGTTTAGAGTAAAGGCAGGAAATAGTTTGTTCTTTATGTGGGAAGGTAGAAATGTGGTAATGTGTGGCTGTACAGCAGGTCTGAGTCATGCAGGAAGCCAGTGTTTAAATTTATCTTTTTATCTGTTTAAATGTTGTCTTATTAACTGTAACCCTAACCTAACCATAACCAAGTTGCAGAACTCAAACGTTCATTCATGATCTCAGCACTCCACATGTTCTCATAGATACAGTATGTTTATGTTCTGTCCAGAGCAGTAAAACATTTGCCTGGGGAAGTCGTAAACTGTGATAGCAAAAATCTTGCACATCACATGGTGCAAAACATGTAAACTTAAATCTTGCACTTTGTCTGACAGAACAATATGATTTCAGAGCCGTGATGTCAACAAATAACATTTTCTCTTGTGCTGAGATTGGTTGGTTTGCACGTGAGAAGCTGTAATGGTCACATACAGGCTTACAGTTAGCGTCTTATATCAAGAAACGCTGTTTTGGGCTAATGACCACATTCCTCTCATGTTTTATGTAGAACAGCCTGAAGCCGCCATGTGTGAATTGTGCTGTACTGTAGCGAGTGCAGCGAAGAAGAGCAGAGCGGATTTGGTAAATGCAGTGCCGAGATCATCTAACTCTAACGTAACTTTATTTAATCTAAAGGTGTGTTTCCACTGGAAAGCTCACAGGAACTTTGTTTTCAAGGAACTTGAGTCCAGGAACCTTCCCAGGAGTAAGATTTAAGGAAATTGTGATTTGCATTTCCACGGCACGGACACAGCCCTGGAAGGATTAGTCCAGAGACACATGAGAAGTGCAGCAGCCGGTTGATTTTTTTCAAATAGTTTTTTAAATGCTGGTTGTTTAAAATTCAGCTTGGTATTTGACCAAACTTGTGTGGGGTATAACCAAAGCCCTAGAACTAAATTTATACCCTGGATTCTGCAGAAGGAATCCAGACAGTGGAACCTCAAAAGGTTTGTGGTCCCTGGGAAAAGTTCCTGCAGTGGAAACCAGACTTAGGTTTTTCAGTCCTCTAAACCGTAATGTTTCTTAACTATAGTTTATTTAACATATGCTCCATCCTTCTCTGACTTTAATGATGCTATATTTGGTGCGTACATGTATCTTAAAATTAGATGTAATAAACAAAGGATGAGCTGGTTTGTTTTGTTCACTGTCTGTGAACTGTGACTTTACAAATTAAGTCCTTCATTCATTTTTATAAGACCAAAGAAGTTTTATAAGAAGTTTGGTCTGCTTCTGTCTGACTCCAGAGTCTTGCTCTTACAGCCGCTGTTCATGTTCTGTAAACTGTGTGTGTGTGTGCTCAGCTTGTTTCCGATATCTGGCAAATGAAAATGAAGTCAAAACTCATTAGGTCCATAAATGCACATTAATTGCACTTATGAAAGCAAAAAGGAAGGGTGAAGTGTGTGGTTTTAAATATCCTATTAAAACTAGTTCTCCATAAAGGTTCATCACACAGTTTAGCAAACATAATCAGATTTCCTACATGTTACAAGCAGTTGAGGTATGGCACCTGCTGAATCTCCACCGTCACCAGCCTCTGATTGCACTTTGGATAATGACGCCCTCTGTCATCCCCGCGGGTGATAATGATCTCATTAGGAATGACTTGTGGGAATATGAGGCCTCTCTGTCAGTCTCACACTGTTTTGGATTAAAATAACTGCACTGCTTCGCAGGATAAGCCTGTATACAAGTGTTTGACATTAAATTCTCTAGTATCAAAAATTAAAGACATATCTATATAGCTGACTAGACTTTTTTCAGGTTTAATATAACTGAAAAACATGAGACTGTTAGGCTGTGTTCACACCAAGTACTGTCAGAACTCTGCTCAGAGAGGGTTCCTTACAGGAGGATGTGGTATTTGGTCACTGAAAACAACATAATGGCAGATGATCCTAAAACCCAAGTGGTTGTGGTTGAATTCAGATTGAGATTTGCTTTCAACAAGTACAGTATTCTTTGTTGTGGACGTTTCTTATGTTCAGACCACTAGCTCGATGTCAACCAAAACCATATTTTATCACAAAAAAGTTTGACTGTTGACGAGTCCCTTCAGATTCAGGGAGAAAGTTTGGAAATCCAAGAAACGACAACATGTGCGTTGTGTTGTGTTCAGCCATCTTTTTTCTTCATTTATCACACAAGGCAGTTTGTACAACACTAAGGTTGTATATCGAGAGCCAGTCTTAAGATGGTAGCAGTTTCTCACTGGTGGATCTCATTGTGGGTATTTTAGAGTTTTAATTTAACTAGTACACAGAGTTTTTGTCATTTCTGCCATTAAAGTTACTAGTACTGGTACCAGTTTCAAAATGTTCAAACTTTCATGGCCATCCATTAGTTGTTGAGATATTTTAGTCTGTACTAACACGGTGCTCAGAAAGACCAGTTCTTTATAGAGAAACCTTGCTAGGCTAAGGTTATGTGGGTTTAACAGTCACCAGATGTCATTTGAATTTACACATTTATCTGAAAGAAAAGGTCTGAATGATTTAAAGAGTCGGTGTGAACACAGACTAACATGTTTTCAGTCCTCCAGTTCTGTCTTTCCTCCTTTTACAAACGCAACCTGGACAGTACTGATGCCAAATAAAAAGTTACTATAAAAACAACCCCCCCACCTGTGTGTAACCCCTCCCTGCTCCCACCCCTCACTCCCCCATCAGTGTTGAATGATAAACCATTTACAGCCAACATAAGAAAATGAATGTAGACTTTTGATTGGAAAAAACAATGTATATTATATATTTAATACAAATGGGAAAAAAAGTGATTATTTCCGTCCGATGCTGAAGATATATATCGGGTTGGTACAGAGGTGCATAACAGTAGGTGTCCAACACTAAAATGTCCCTACAGCGGTGCATCATGGGTTTACATCGATGAGTTGTGGAGAGACATCGTTTAATTTCGGCACTTAGAAAACAATCACAATGAATTCCGCGTCATTGTTTCATATTGAACAAAATTTACAAAGCCATTCAAACAGTCATAACTTTTTCATCAATGTATATATATATAGTTTTTTTTTTTATCTCGTTTTGTTTGTTTTTTATAACTCAACTTCAAAAATTGAGAATATTCAAAATACACTTTAACCTCACTTCGTTCTCTTGGTATTTACACATATGTACAAGAGAAAAACGACACCCCCGCCTCCCCCCGTTTGTTTTGTAATTTGTTTTTCTGAACAGGTCGTGAGATACAAAATCTTTTTACTTTGTACATTAGGTTTTTTTTTCTTTCTATAATAATTTTCCTCTAGAGATTTCCCAACCCACCTCCCATCCAGAACCAGACCAAAGTCCAGAGCCACTTATCACTGAAGCAGTTTGACCCCGTCCTGTCCCAACCTCGTCCCCCCTCCTGGCTCTATATGGATGTACTGTGGGTGGCCTCAATGGCTTCGGGTATGGGTCCTGCGGAGACTGCCTGGTAGGACATTGGCATGGGTGTCTTGCCAGGGCTCTGCCGGAAGAGCCCCCCGTTGGGAGCCCTGTGTTTGCACTGCATGGTGCCGCTGAGGCTGGTGCTGCTGAGCGGGTGGTGTGGGGGCAACGTGGTGCTGCCAGGGCCCTGGGACGGGGGTAGTGTCCTGCCTAGGGTCCCCCCATGGTGAGGGTGGGGAAGAGGAGGAGGCGCCCCCTCCCCGGGGAGGAAGGTGGTCACAGCGAGGCCCGAGGGTGGGTAGTCCCGCACGGACTCCGGCCCCGGCACCAGAGAGGCCTGGCTGGGCTGCATGCTGCCGATGTCCAGCGCAGAGATCTCGATAGAGGGGCCGGTGATCTGCTTGTGGGCCAAGTCCTCGTCCAAAAGACTGTTCATACGACGATGCACCTGTTCCAGATTCACCTCCTTGTCCTATAAGAGGAGGAGTGAGGGGTGGAGGAGGACAGAGGAGAGACAGGGAGAGGGAGGGGAGGAGGGAGGAGGGACACAGAGGCTGAGATTGGCGATGGGCCGGTTTCTCAGACTGTTTCAAGTCTGCTAGTGCTCAATGCATTTGCAAGCTGTGATAGTTTTTGGATGTGGCCTTTAGTTGTCAATGGACGAACGGTTCTCAGCTCGTGTCGTTTGGTTTGTACTGAGGCCACAGGAGCCAATTTGTACGTGCACCTTGAAATCAAACTTGGCCAGTGAGTATTAAAGGTTTGATGTCTGGAGGAAAACAATCCTGGAGCCAAACTGACTGAAGGTGGTTTGTTGTAAAGCTATTGGAGGCTGTTTCAGGATTGTCCTGAAATGTGTTGGACTGAGAGACTTCTGCTGGTTCTTTACAGATGTTTTTAAGCAACAGTAAAGTCTTTCACACCCAGATCTCCTCTCTCTAGAGTTATTAACTTAACTTTCTTTGCCCTGTGAACAATGCACTGCCCTTGGAGCAGGTACACGCTGTGCAGGAGGATTTTTTCACGTTCAGAACAGTTTAATCAAAACATCGGCTGACGCTACAGCCATGCATACTCGTCAGCCATTAATAGACACTCGAATGTTTTACTGTTGAACCTCGGGTCTGTCTCCGTACACTGGGTCATGGAGAGGTAAAGGACGAGGGGGAAGGAGAGAACCGGGAGAGATTCGCGTATCAAGTGAGCTTCCACGTCTGAATCCAAATTCTTTACATGTCTGTGTGAACCAGTGCAGCTACAGTAAAAATGAATGAATTTAAACATCCAGTCACTTTACAACAAAACGTCAGTCAGGGTTCCTGAACTTGGCTCCAGTATTGGATTCACTGTAACTCAGAGGTACAATGATATTAGTCACAGTAACTCCTCACAGTGACACAAGTGATATTCAGAACAATGACACATTAACTATGTGGTACATTAATACCACACACACATTAACTCACGTGTTATCAGCAGCAGAGCCCCAACCACCAACGATTTGTTTTCATCATAAAGTTTTCTATACACCAAACTAATTTTTTGATTCGTAATGACTATTTTTATCATAGTTGTCATGGTTACTGGAAGAATTTTCCTTTTACATGCTGGATTTAAATTAACTTAGTGTATTTACCACACTTCAGTGTTTGTGTTTGTAATTGGATCTCATTAATATCAGCTTTAATTTACGGCACAGTGTCTGAGGAAACGATTGTTATTAGCTGGTAAAAATCCCACACGTGCAATGTTAAAATTAAAAAATGTAACATGACCTCTGTGTCGTCAGATGTAACTACAGCCCTGGAAGGCGGATGAACGAAATTTTTGCTAAGATGAAAATGCCTTTAAGTCTCTGTGTTGAGGTAGAGTTGTGGAGAGAGCACTTGCTGTGAAACATGTCTAATAACAGCGAACACAGAAAGCAGCTTGTGAAATCGCTCTTCGAGTCTCAGTGCATCTTGACTCGACAGACGTCAGATAGAGCTCCCACTAAGCATATGTCTTCAGGCTTTGTTCAAATCTTACAGAAACACATAAACATACAGTGTGTGTATCCAGCAGGCCTGAGCAGGTTTTCAGTGATCCCTCTCCACGCTCAAAGAGCTCCTCTCAAAGCTAATTAAAGCATCTCAGTACAGGTTATTGTTTCAGCCGACTGGCACCTCATTAAAATATGTTTTCAGCAGTGTCAAACTGGCAGCTAGCCTAAATAAATAAATGCCTGGGATTAAACCTCAGCCGCTCGTTAAAGACAGACTGGTGATGTAAGTGGAGAGGAAGAAAACAACAGCCGACTGAAAGCCTCCATTAATTTGGAAAACAAACAGCTCTTTTAATGAGTGCTCCCAGTGGGGGGGGGGGGATTTAAATCACTCTCACTCCTGCTACTTTGCAAATACTGCAACTGTTGAGTGGGTTGTGCTCAAGTGTGATAAGAACAGTTTCTGGTTCATTTTGAATTCAAGTGGCCCTTCGTAACATTTAAACCCTTTGGCGTAGAACTCGTTTTCTAACAGGCTGCGTTTGTTATAGACAACTCTCACTGTAAGATGAGTGGCAGTGTGTCCCTGAAGCCTGATAATGCTGCTCTGAAGCCCACGTCCACCTCCCCGTGGCCACCGATGATGCTGACTTTGACTTTGCTGATTGGACGTTTCTCAGAGGCAGAAATTATTTTAGTTGAGTTGAGTTTTAATGAGTGAAGCCAGTTTTATTAACTGTCATTAAGTGTCTGGTTAAAACCTGCACCAAAAGTCATTATCTGCACACATAATGCGACTTAGTCAGCCTGTTGACCTTCCAGTCACAAATGAATGAACATGTCAGCCATGCTAGCAGCTCTGCGTTAGGCATCTAAAGCATTTAGCTAAGATGCTAATTGTTAGCAGCCATAAAGTTTACCGTAGTTTAACATTTGCTAATTAACACGAAATGTAAAGTAGAGCTGAGGCTGAGGTCAAAGTATTAAAAATTCAGAGCATCACCAAAGTTATTTCAGTTCATCCTGAGGGGAACATGAACTTAGAACGCAAATCTTATGAGAATCCATCCAGTAGCTTTTGAAATATTTTAGCGGTGGAACAGTTGACATGGTTGTGTTTTGAGTTTGGCTGCTAGCATGTAGCTGCCGACTGAGATTTAGCAAAGCTTTTGTCATGACAGGCGTCAGTAGACTGCCATTTACTCTCACATAAAGATAAAAATCCACAAAAATGTGTTATTGGATAATTTTGACGTAGTTTCAGAACCATGCTTCATTTTATAGCAATAAAATCTAGATTTAATGGTTTGGGAGATGTGAGATCAGGAACACATCTAAACTCTCTCTGTTCTGATTTATTCAGTTTCCAGTTGATTTGTACACTTTTACCCTCTGAGTTTGTGGCGCTCCAAGTGTAGTCTGACTTTCTGAGGCTAATTTGTTAAATACTTAAGTTGTCATTCATGGGATTTAATTACTGTGTCTCGTGTAATACAGGATGAACTCAAATCAAACAGATAATTGTTTTCAAAAAGCAGCTCTGCACCTGAAAATCTTACTTCACTCAAGTTTACATGAAAAACTTTGCTACAACTAGTCTGATGACGATGAAACCAATGTTTCTATCCAGGTTCTTTTAGTTTTTCCAGTCTCGCTGTTTCTAAATAGAAGAATATTTGAGTTCATTTTAAGGCACTAAGCTGATCTGCTTTAGTTCACATCACAGTCTAACTATTATTTACTCTGTTCAACAGGCTACGAACACGTATCAGTGAGGTCAGAGATCAGCCCTTGTGACATGCGTTCACACAGTTAAAGATGACCAACTGAAACAAAGCGAGGAGAAACAGAAAGGCACTCTGAGAACCAGGAGGGTTTCTAATGATGGGGGATGCAGCATTAAAGATGAAATGGCCCCCCCCTCATTCGGTGCCTGATGGAGCAGCCAATGCCAGGCATCAACTACAACTTTAATTATCGAGTCATCTGCAAAGAGTAAAAGCTCAAAGTCAATCAACCAAATTAATTTGGGACTTAAGTCATAAAGAGCTGAAACGTGTGGTTCTGGAAATAATTTCCTCAGGAAATTCATAATGAACTTATCAGTGGAAAAGTCAATGAACCAACCAGAAACTTTTACGACTTGGTTCAGTAAGTAAAAACATTTGTTAAAACACTTTCAGTTTAAAGTAACTGCAAATAAAAATGATTGGATGTTTTATCACTGCTATGTAATCCTGAAAACTTAACAGATGACATTAGTCGTAGTGATTTCTGGAGTACATTAAATCAGTTTTATCCATAATAAGCTAAATATTTATGAAGAAATCAGACGTTTATTTCCAGAACTTCCACAGGAAAACAAGTATGAGGCATGTTTCTGCTCTTTTATAGGTTTAATGACTCAGAATCAAACCTCTACAAACAAAAGGACCTTGGCGATGGCAGAGGTACGTTTTTTTTTTTTTTTTTTATTACTTTTTTGTCTTTATTTTTGATAGTTATATAGGAGTTTCTATTCTGACCTGTGTCAATAGCTTCTGCTTCATCCCAGCCTCTCTCTCTGTCTGTCCAAATGTCCCTCCTCCCCTCCGATGAAGCAGTTGTAATGTCATTATATGTCAATGGACCAGAAACCCTTGCCAGTCTGTAATCCTTAGTAACCTGCACGAGATCATAGACAGTCAAGTGTAAATAAAAAGGATAGATGGAGAGAAGGAGAGGAGATAGATAACACTGGTGTCCACATTGACATATAATTTGCAATAAGACGTGACACAGTGATAGTACCAGGGGTCATGGACGGGGATGCTGGAGACAAATGTTATTGCTAAACGTATTTACTGTCTGCTCACACTTTAGTTTATGGATCCACGTCAAAGCTTCTCTGCCTCCTGACTGAAACCTGCCTCTTGATGACACCGGCACAGTGTGGTTCTGTTGAGGTAAATCCTGTGGTTCTGTGTTTGCTGCTGCGGGTGAATTATGTTGTTGTCTGGAGGTAGAACTAGAAATGAAGGTCTAAGGTCGTGTTTAGTACTAGAAAAATAAAGCTGTGTTGTGTCCCAGTTTCAGACTTTATGCTTTCTGAACCTTTTATTTCACAAACAATAATATAGGAAATGAGAGGAGGCTTCTGCATTTTCCCTCCTTTTCTTTTGCGTGCAGCAGTTTGTTTATGTTTCGTGATGGTTTTCCTTCACCCAGTTACTGTCTGCAAATCAAAATCAGCCTTTTGTGTGATAAATAAATGAATACATGAACTTTTTTGTTTATATCTCACAGGTTACATCCCTAAATACAGATTAAATTAGCCAATTAATCCTATAACCAGCCTGACAACAGGACAACATTCAACTTTTGGCTCCTGTCTTCAGGTTTTTGCTGAACAGTGATTCTGACTGATCCAAAGGAAACATCCAACCTGTGACAAAGACTCTAAAGTAAACATTGGTGGTTGTTCTCTGAGTAATAGATAAATTAATTAATAATCAGACTCTAGCGTGAATAAATCATGGTACCAATCTAATAAATGTACTTGTACTATATTTTAAGGGATAAACAGTCACTTCATTAAATCTGTTAAATGCAGAAAGTGTCTCCACTCTTCAGAGGCTGATGCATCGTGTTTGTTTTGCTAAAGTTTGATTTAACTCTCTGAAGTCCAGGTTGGTTTTAGTTCATTTTTGTTACAAGGATCATCTAATGAAAATAGCCACCTAAAAAATACAAATCTTTACACATATAATAATATTTACATGTAAATAGATTGTATCCAAACTCATTTTGTACTTTTTTCTAATTATAAGTAATGTAAATATGAATAGTTCCCAGTTTCATAAAACTTTGAGAGTTTTATGTCCTGTTTTACTGCCTCAGAGGAAAATGTCTCCTCAACACTGTTAAAGTCAGTATATCGTCTGTTAGTGGGACACAACCTGACTTTAGACCAGTTTAAGAAAAAACAACCTATTACGTCTATAAAATGTTAAATCAGTGTAATATAGACATAATATGATGACGAGTTTAGTTTCAGCGCTGTTAATTGATCTTTATTGACACTAAACACATTATCAGATGTTTCCTTTAGAGTCATTGTTGTGACTGTCACTGTTCATTAATATTGATTAGACTGACTGAATGTTTAATGAATTACTTTTCCTCTGTAAACCCTGTGAAGGTGTAACTATTAGCTCCGGCTTGTGTTTCTCTAATAACGCAGCGATCTGGTAATTGACTTCTGTATAGTTTAGATTCAGCAGGCTCTCAGTAAAGCTTGAGTATCTATTAGCATCTGTGATAATGTCAGAACCCAGGGCGAGCTGCATTTTAAGGTTCTCTCAGATATGATAAATTATGTTTTTGTCTCTTGACATCTCATAAGGATTTCTCGCTGAAATGGCAAATATCCAGAACTGTTAAAGTGTGACTGTTACTCTTCTCTCTCTCTCCTGCTAATTATAATCTCCTGTCAGGGCCCTCGGGTGCAGGAAATTACTAAAGCTTCACTGTAGAAAATGAGTTTATTACAATAATTCAATACCAAGCACTTGAATAGTTCCGGAGCCGGGACTGTCAGAATTAATCATTAAAGTCTGCGGGTGACATCAGCTGGTTTAGTGGGGGGGTTACCGGGAAACATGCAGGACATGCCAACAGCCAAATCCTGACTCTGGGCTCCCTCAGCACTGTTTGGAACGACCATCTGTGCACGAGTCGTTCTTTGTCGCCTCGAGTGTTTTCATCAAGGCGACGAAGAACGACTCGAGAAGCTGTTGCTGTGGGAGCGTATTAGTGATGGTCAGGAGGAGAGTGGTGTGTGCTACAGAAACAGATGAGCTCTGGTGTCTGCAAGTTTAGGACTTGGTGGGTGCGGAGCAATGGACAGATAAAAGAAAACAATGGGGTGGGGGGTAATAATAAGGGACCAAATTTGATTTCAATCAGTGGCCTGGGCTGATGTGGCACAGAGCACATCTACCTACTCTGTCCTGTCTCACCACCCTCTGTCCCCCAGCTCTCCAACACTAACACTAGTGTCCTAAACCTCTCTCCTCTACAGCTGGGTGTACTGGAGCTCCACTAAGTCGGGGCTCGCATCTGCAGCTGGATCCTTAAAGTAGAGTGTGGCAGTGTCTTCCCCCCGCTGGCCTGTCCGCCGGGCCCTGTGCTCGGTCACCTCTTTGGGCTGCTCCTGGCGGCAGCGGTTGCTGTTCCACCAAGCCTCCAGCCCGGCCACCAGGCAGGCCAGCAGCAGGCCGGCGGCCAGGATACAGAAGATCCCGGCGAAGCTGTGCAGCTTGAGGGAGCGGCCATCGGGGTGAGGGCTAGCGTGGCTATTGAGGTCACAGCGGCCGGTGCGAGGCCACCACTTCTGCTTCATGATGTCCAGGTCGCCTTTCTCCTGCAGCTCTAAGATCCTGGAAGAGGACAAGAGAGGAACAGGTGACACTTTATTTCAATCCACATGACTTCCTGTTTCATTTTCTTACTACAACAGAATGCTAACATTATAAATGCTGCGTTTCTTTGACTGTTGGATTGAGCTTATTTATTTCAAGGTTTAGTTATAATTTCTTTACAATCAGCCAATGAATATGTAAAGCCTTCCAAAGGTGACACTAAGAGGCAACTAGACTTCCTGAAGACGTTTCTTATCAGAAAAGACTTCTTCAGTTCTGAGTGGTTGGGAGTCCCAGGTATTTAGTCTCTGTGTAGTCACTGTTGTTGTCCCACTCAACCATAATGTGTGTTATAAGGGTGAAGGGATGTACTGTAAGTGAGTGTTACAGACTAATTCCCCTGTTAGGTCGTGATCGTTCCAGTTTGATGTTGCTGGCCTCCTTTACTCCGCTTTTAAACCATCTGTCTTCTCTGGCCAGAACACCTGGACCTGAATCTGGAACGACCATCACTTAACAGAAGGGGTGGTCTACGTCATCCACGTACAGTCGGGGAATGTGCAAACACGCAGCTATGCACCTTTAAACATAGTAATGCTGTATTATTCTCATTAATTCATAAACAACATAGATACGAAAATGTTCGTAGCAGGACTGTGCAGGTTTGAATGAAACTTTAGACATGAGCAGGGAAAGGCAGTTCAATGAAGGCTCTTCAAGTCTCACTGTAATTATTTGACTGGATTTGAACTTTCTGAAAATCCCACAATAGTTCTGCACAGTACCTCTGTACAAAGCAATTGAAGCCAGGCCTCATCATAGCTGTAATTTAGTTATTGCAGTGGGTCATTATGGGCTATTACATGACGCGTTAAATGCTACTAATCAATGGGGGAACGTGTTCAAAGGCTCAGTCGGTAGCTTGTTCAGGGCAGTTTTCAATAAAATGACATTAAAGGGTGTCAGGATTAAACATAACATCACACAATTTAAAAACAATCATCCTGCATCAATTGTAATTTTGTGTGCTGCTGGAGAAGACATTGAGTTTTTAAGCTGAATGGCTTCATCTTTTCAGAACGACAGCTGGATTGATTTGTTCTTCTTTTTTTGTCGTGACTCAGAAGATGATACTTTTCTCTACAGCTACACTGATATCATTCAGCTTAGCACGTCCATCAGAGGTGTGCTGCTACTGTACGCAGCATCAGCCTTTTTCAGAGCACATTACAGTTTAAAGTTGACTGGTCATGTTATCTCTCGCACACTGGAAGCACCTGTTTACAAAGAGCAGTGATAAGACTCTACTACTGTTCAAAACTCTGACAGAACAACAGTGTTCAGTGGATCATGACCCATCATGCCAATGTGGTTAGAAAACATTGGTTACATGTTGTAACCCCAACTCTATGAGTATAGACCTAGCATAGGAAGCTAGCTTGATTAAAACAGGCTCACATATGGCATACGCTTCTATCAGAAATGTGGCTGATAGACTTCAGGTGCAGACCGTTTGGTCTACAGCTGCCCCCTAAAAGACCGTGACTCCATGCATCAGTCAGTTACACCCCAGGTCTACTCACAGCATCGCTGTACACAGAGCAACAGCTGTATCATGTCAGTTCCATCTATATGTCTTGTTTTCTCCAACCAGGTAAAACAACCATAACTAGAAATCAGTTTGAATTGTAGATGAAAAGAGTTGCACAGAGACCTGACCCATCGATCACCTGGTGGAACCTGCCTGGCAGCAACACAACACACTTTAAAACTGTCAGTCATAGCAGCTCAGAACTGAAATCTTCCTCTAGATGTGCATACGTATACGTTGGCGACAGACTCCAACAGGCCTCGTGCTCTCGTTGTCTTGAGTTATGGAGTTAATTAAGCAAACTCTGCCACAACTACTGAAGTACAATCTGCTTTTAGCTGCAGTAAAATCTGAGCCCAATTTGCTATATTTAATCTGCTCAACTCAGCGTGAACATGTTGAAGGTCAGCGCACTGCAGTTTCCATATCTACCCCCTCCCCTCCCCGGAACGCCCCGAGGACAAAATAGTTTTACAACACAAATGAGCAGCAGAAGCAACCGAGTCTGGAAGGGTTATTAATGGCAGGATTATCAAATGGAAACCCAGGGATGGAGGTAATGCAGCAGTTATGGGGCTAGGTATTAAAATGATGGTTGGAAATGTGGAGATAATGGTTTTCGTGCTGAACAATAGTTTTGCCCTCAATTTAACACCCAGGCACATTATTCCTGGTCGTCCCTGAGCACTGTGCTGCGAGGATGCCTCAGGCCGTTGGACGCCTGCTGAACCGGGCCCAGCCCAGTGCAGAAACTTCTTTAATTTGTCTTCATTCAGTTCTACAAATTAATCCCTAAATAAACACAGAGCTGTTTAATTAGAGAGGAAGTGTGAGGTGCAGAGGGAGGAGGAGGAAAAGGGGAGGCCGTGACTGAGGAACAGTCCTGCTGGTGAACAATGAACAATCAGGGACCGAGGAGGAACGCTAAGATCTGTGGGGGGTTATGAGCGAGGAAAAGTCAAAGAAGAGTCAAAAAGCGTGCAACACACTTCGAATCTTACTCGTTGGCTTTCTGTACACATTATGTGTAATTTTTGTCTAATTTATTTAACTGAGTTTCTTTTATCTGAACTAAAATTACGCTTAACATTGAGCTGTGGTGCCGGACACATCCTGGTAGCTGCTTGTAAGTTTGCTGCAAAGAGACAATAAAGCTACACACAGTAATCAGGATGAAGAAACAACCTCACAGCACAAATTACTATACACACGCTAGTGATTAAATACTGTCGTTTCTCTTATATCCACTTTTGTGCATCTTTTCAGCAAATTCCTCAAAACAAATTCTTTGCATTCAAGTTACAGCGCCCCCCAGTGGTCATAGTGATTCTGACGCTAGGTAAGGATGTGTTGACGTAGGACTGAAGGGCCAACTGATGAAGCTCCTCTTACTTTACAGTACTTATTTTAACCTAAACTATGATTTACAAAGCTGAAGAGCAGGATGAAGAAATGGGATTTGCCCAACGACAGAGGAAGGGATATCGGATGATGCAGAGCTGGAGGAGGCGTAAATGACATTTTGGGAGTGGAGTTGCTCTCGGGCCCCAGGCGTCCCTCTCGATCAGACACGTCCCACAGAGCCAAGGTCCCCTCAGCGTGGCTGATCTGCAGCCCAGCAGTGCTGCAGCTAATGCTCTGTGTTAACATCTCCATTAATGCTGCTGCTGTCGGGCTCGAACCACACAATCACTATTTGTGTTTGTGTAACTTCCAGGCAGAAATTACATGGAAAGTTACACACTGAGGAGTGTGTGAGCGTGTGTGGCAGACATCCAACGTCACTGCATAATGTCGCCCTTCTCACAACTTCATACAGTTAGTTCACAGACTTTCAGAAGCAGGACTCTGAGCCCTGCTGCTGTTCATTCATCTATACCAGGAAGGCCAGGTGCTGAGCGATGCAGCACAGAGGACACATACTTCACAGAAACTCTGCTCAAATGAAATTCTTCAATATGGAGGATACAGTGGCTTCCTGCGACATCTACAGGTGTGTTCAACAGTCTGCTGCCAGTTACCTGTAAAGTCTCCAAGTGCAGTTTTAAAAGAATCATTGAATATTTTGGAAAGTGAATAAGAACATTTTAACTATCTCAACTATTTCTATAAGATCAATTTTTATAATCCCTACTGTGACGAAACTGTCCTGAAATGAAAACGGTGTTTTAAAGGGTCAGTTCAGCCAAACAGCATGTGCACATTCGGGGGGAGTGGTTTCAATCCATGCAGACAGATTTGGCTTCATCTGTCCAGACTTTGAGAAACTCTTAATCAATTTTTAAATAGTTGACCAAGAAATAATTAAATGATCTTTGCAATAGTTCTTTTAACATTATCAAGGAGAAAAAGAAAGCTATGGACATGTTGGCTCTACAGGTCTACACACTACAACAGTCAACCACAACACAACCACGGCGTTCAAATGCTCTCAAGTAACAGATTACTCAGAGAAACCAGGTTTCTCATGTAATCGGAACAAGTTTACCTGCACTGTACCGTGTATACGTGGCAGAGTAATCAGAGTTCTCTGGGAGAAATCTACCTGCAGAAATCAGGTTTCTCTAACCTAAGAAATCAGCTTACTTGAGAAAACCAACTGTAACCCGGTTACAGATCTAACAGGAGTCATGAGGGAAATCAGATCATAGAGTTAAAATCAGGCTTTACAGGTGTGTCTGTGCCTGTATTAACACTAAAACTGTTCTTACTTGCTGTGATTCCTCTTGTTCATTTTGGCCTTGAAAAGATGGGAGCGATGGACAAAATCTACTGCTCTTATTTTGTTAAACAATGTCTACAAAAGTTTATTGGAAGCTTCAGCAGCCTGACTTCATGAAATTAAGTAGAAGTTACTGTGTCTTTAGTTTAAAAGTCTCTGTGTTCATTGGACGGTGTTTCAGTGTAGAGAAAGAACAGGACAAGAACAACAAGGAAAACACATTTCAGTGTTCATATGGGCCCCTGATTTGTTTTAACCATGAAGATCGTCTTGTCCTTCCTGTAAACGGGTCCTCTGAAAATATAAAATATGATGCAAACGAGTCATTTCGTTCTCGTCTCGTTAAACTTTTTACTCAAAATAATAATTATCTTCACCAACTTCCTGTCTGCTTTCTGGGAGCCGATCGATACAAGACGGATGAGAAAGTTTCCACATTTTGCGGAGCTTATGTGACTCCTCACTCTGTTAATTCATGATGTAATAATGTGGAGATTTACTAAATGATCTACGCGATTTTTGAACTCGCACTGGGATCAATTTGTGTTTGGGAAGAGAGAGGAGACGAGGTTTCACTCAGCCGCTCACGATTTCATCTTCAGCTCAGACTGAAGGAGGTAATTGAATTTGCTAAAAAGTTTTCATCCTTGCTGAGACATCTGCCTCACGAAGTCAAGTAAGTAATTGGCACACATCTCTGTTTACACATTACACCGTGAATAATCCCATTTGCTTCACAACGGCGCTGCTTAATAGGAGCTCGTTTCATGTGAGCTTAATGACTTTAGCATCGAGCACCGTTATTGACTTAGCACAGAGCAGAATCCGCCTGCAGGACGCGTTTCTCAGCACACTAAACACTTTTTTAACAGCCGCAGGTCTTAGACACCTGCTTATCACTGTTGCACTGAAACAAGTCGGCGTGACACTTTTTCATCCTCATTAACAAACAATCTGTTGCTGCTGCCTCACACAGTCTCTCCTGTAAAAATCAGACGAGCCTGCAACCTTCTTCATTAAGTCCTCTGACAGGAACCAACACATAAAAACTCTGCTCAGACGTCCAGGTCCCATCACAGCAGTAATCAAGATCAAAGATTATTGAATATTGTCTGTTTCTTCACTGTATGAAGAAATTCTAAAATTATTTTCTGTAAAATATATGGACGTCTATAATCCTTTACAGAGGAGAGGAAACACTTTACGTCATCCTATTGGAAATGTTTCCCTCAGATCCATTCATCTAAACGTTTTCTCACATGAAGAACATAAACCCCACATTAGTGTATCTGACTTTGGGAGACGTTAATTTGTTTTCCCCATTAATTTATTGAAAGAACGTTTCAGGAACTCCTGCAGGCTGAAACTGCACTTTTAGACTCCTGCATTTCTTTGCACATTATTATTACATATAAATAAACACTTACTTCTGTGAGAACAGGTCTCTGTAGGGGCTGCCGTGCTGCATTGCGATGCCGTAGCCTTTACTGCTCATGCTATTTCCTGACACGGTGATGGTGCAGTCGTCATCTGTCAGGGCTGCGTACTCCAGCACCGCCATGTCCCACAGGAAGGCGTAGGGACTCTTCTTCGCCTGCAGACACAGACAGAGGGAAAACAAAACACACAGACAAACTGTTACATGATACGAAAACAGCTCTAATTCTAGTTTCAGCCAAGTAGATCAACAGTTTATTCACTTGTTACTGAGAAGAAAAGTTCTATTAGTGTATATGAAGCTGAAACAATTAGCTGATCAATTGATTTTTCAATTATTAGTAATTTTCAGCACCTCTGGTTGTCTAAACATTGTTCAAAATTATTAAAATGATAAACTATTTATTGGAAAAAAGCCATAAATGTTGTGGTTTTTAGCTATTGTCAGTTTTATATTACTGTCAACTAAGTATCTGTAAGTTTGTTAAGCAAAAGAAATTTTAATTAAATGTCCAAAGTGTAGATGATTCTTTGCTCTATAAAAAGATGTGGGACACAAAACCACTGCTCCAGAGATTCTGCATATTTCAAGCTGAAACCAGCAGATTAAATGTGTGTCTGAGTGCTCAAATGAACGGTAACCACTGACGTTTTGCATGCAACATATAGTCTGCTAGCATGCTAATATTAGCATGTTCCTGAGAGCATAGCTGCATCATAGTGTACATATGTTAGCATTAACCTTGAAGTAAAGCTGAGGCTGATGGGAGTTTGGTCATTAGCTTTAGATAAACAGTGGAACGACGTGAAGGAGGATCATCAACATTGTCATCTTACTGTTACTTATACACTGGACCTCAATCTGTAAATGCACCGTAGTGACCTGGTTATCAGATTTGCCTTCATCAAATTTACAATAAGATCCAGTCGGAGCATTTTCACAACCGACAGAGAAGAAAACAACAAATTACAACAAACTTTTCATTCAATATGTTGCTGGAGTATCTGTTGAAAAACCCGTAGTTTCTGAAACACTTCAAACCCGACAGCACACTGAGGACAAAGTTTCATTCTAAAGAGCCTCAAGAATCGCAAATGTCAGTAGCACCTTTAGGACCCCCAAACTTGTTTTCACAGCATCAAAGGTCTAATTTCAACAAATACACAGTGGAAACTAACTTCTTTATACGTCTACAAGATCTTTGTGTTATTGCAGTTTTAGTCAGATACAGAGTTTAGAGATACAAGCTGCTGCAGTCCACTGCTGGGTACACATACATATGGAAGATAAATCTGTGTGAATCTACCTGAAGAACCAGGTTATTACAGAAACCAGGTTTCTTTGTAGATGAAAGTTAAGGTATCAGCTGCTGGAGAAACACGACTGGAATCAGGTCACTGAGAAGCAGATGGACTGGACGTCAACACCAACAGCACTTATTAAATGTCCCTCGTTAGTTTTTTATGTATTCTAGTTGCATATTTGTGTCAAACTCCTTCCATCCTGTGGTTATTTTACTTCCTGTGTGGGGGGGGTTCCTCTCTGCTGGGTGAGGAGGAGGTGACATTAACACCCACGTGAAAACAACTCACTGCTGCAGGAGCTTGCAGCACTTCCTCTGAGTCTGTTCTCTAACCTAACTGAGACTAGTGATCTAGATGCTCTTGATGAATCTAATGACCACGTCACATCTCTGTTCACCGCTCACCGTTCCTCTCTCCACGTGGGAGTCAGAGCTGTGCAGTGTTTGCAGAAGATGCTGTGCAGATTCCTGCACCACGACAAACCACAAACTGTCGCCTCACTGGACATTGTGTGTCTCCCCTAGCGAGTGGGAGGACCGTGGGCAGCTCAGCAGCTTTGTGTTTAGGAATAAATCTGATTAAAACCGTGTGTGTGTGTGCAAGTAAGTGTTTGGGGTTTCTGCAGGGAGAAGTCGTCAGTGAATCTGGGGGCATGTTTATCATGCAAATGGCTGAATAATGGATGCGCTCAGAGCCGATTTGTCTCCAACGCTAATTTGTCATCTGCTTTTTGGGAGATCTACGAGTATAATAATGCATAGCAGGGAAACACACACACAGATATACAAACCACGACGCTGCCTCGCTAATTGGTGAAACTGCTGTTGTAATTAAGTAATGGGTAAACAGGGGAGTGTCCTGCTGTGAATAAAACTAGAAGAATCAGGGACGGACGTGTCATATACATATATGAGATAAATACATCTGTGAATAGGAACTGCATTTACACTCTATAATATTCTATTGGCATTTACAAAAAGTGGCCATGTGAGTCGCTCTGTGGGTTGAGTCACATTTTTGACCTATATTTGTTTCCATTTATCTCCATTAAAAGAAGCCAAATTAGCAATTAGCAGCTCCCGATTGCAGTGTATACATGGATGTTCACACAAAATCACAGGATTGATTTGATACGGAAGAAAACTTAAAAATGTGATTTTATCTGACATCCTTCTTTGATGCTTATTAACATTAATAAAACTTTTTCAGCTGTGGAAAACATTTCTGTAGAAGCATTATAGAGCAGCTGCTGTTCACTTACCTTGCGTATGCCCTCAGACGGGCTGGACACGGAGTAGTCCATGCCGTTGTTCTTGCTGATCGTCCTCCACAGCTCTGCGTAGGTGCTGTCCTGCTCCAGAGGGTTGGCGCCTTTGTTCCTGAAGTAGTCGTAGACCGCTGAGTCCCTCACTGTGCCGTAGTCGACGTCGATCTGCCGCGCCAGATCCTGAAATGATCTGGAGGACATGACACATACAGGTTAGGGGTTTCTGGATGCAGTTTCTCATCAAAGTGATCAGCAGTCACTGTGCCAAAGTTAGGCCAAACTACCAGGAACGTCAGAGAACAGTATTATAGATTTTATAGATAGCTGAGGTAAAACCAAACCAGTATCTGGAAATGTGTAGTAACATGGTTATGAGAGATTTTGACATTAAAAATACTACAGAGCCTAATGTGACATAATTTGTGTAGTTGTAAAATATCAAGTGATAAAATAACCTCATCTCACCCGACACTGAACATATTAATTTTTTTATTCTTATCAAAACACAGTTGGACTGATTTCAGACCAGCAGCAGTTATTGATTATTTGCTCTGTGGTCTGTGGACCCTGAAGAGGTGGGGACCAGTTTTAATCATCGATACCCGTGAGACTGACTTATTGTTTTTTTTTTTTTTTTCTAAATGCCAAAAACAACCCACAGTGTTTCTGTTTAATAAGAACAGAAACAGTTTTAAAACTTAATCAGAACAAACATCAGGCAGAAGATTGATTTTCAAACAAACAATATGAAATAAAGATTATTTTTAGACTTGCTTCTGAGTGAATAATATGAATAATAATAACTTATATAAGTGTTTCTATAGGCTTCAGAGTTTCAAGTGTTGCAGGTAAAAGTAAAGATCCGCTAATGTCAGCTCACTGGTTTTCAGAATGACAGGACAGATTAGATCATGTCAGAGTTTACTTGTCCAGCTCCTCAGATTATTTTTGTGAACACAATATTTCATAAAAGTCTTCAGCAAATGTTTTCAAAACTGACACACATCCAGTTGGACTCGATGAACTGATTAGATTTTAGTGGTCAAGGTCACGGTGATCTCATGTATGTCCCATTCGCATCGAGGCCAAATCTCAGAGACACCTGGAGGGAATTTCATTACATCTGGTACAAACATCCACTCATGCATGAACTGATTAGAACATGAGTCTGGACAGACGTGCGCAGGCGTGAGCCTTGCAGCAGGCTGTTTTCGCAGTCTCTCTCTTTGTGATGTCTTTTCTTGAACTTTTAAAC
>JAUMHL010000012.1:19410831-19429335 GCA_032362345.1 Sandelia bainsii | reverse complement strand
TGTTTGAACTGAGAGCTGCTGTAACATGCCAAAATAATTTCCCTCTGGGATTAATAAAGTGTTTTGAATCTTGAATGAATCTTAAACTGCAACCTGACTGGTGGAGGCACAAAACCACAACCTATGTCTTGTCTTTTGTCTTTAGTTAGATAACTGACATTAGGAAATTAGATTTATTTTGATGTGAATTCCTCATTTTTAAAGACAAATTTGTTTTTCATGGACTTTAATGATCATGTGCGTACACAATTCCTCTTTTCTCAGTTTCTAGTTTTATGCACTTTTAAATACATTCATGGCCTTTTTGTAATGATGGGACTTTGCTGATGGTTGCAATAATAGAAATTTAATGAAGAAATCTTTGGCAGCCAACACACATTGAGCAGTCGCAGTTCTGCTCTTTACTAATGAAACTTTATTTAAATCTCAGCCATTCAGAGTAAATCAGTTACATGATGACTCGTGTTTATCGTGTTGGAATTGGATTTTCTCTCAATGTTGATGTTAATTTCTTGCTGTGAGTACGTGGAGCTGCTGTCAGGATGACGTTGACTGAAAGGTTAATAACAGGGAAGTTTTAATTACATAATTATGGTGCCGGTTAGAGATGGTGTTGAACTGAATCGAGAGCTTAAAAGAAGGAATTATTTCATAAACATGTCACCTTTATTCTGAAGTACTTTTCCCTCAGATAAATCATCCAGCAGTCTGTTTCCAATAGAAAGATTGATTCACTTAAGAGTGAAGGTTCTTTCTTATTTTAAATCAACTCTCAAAGTCTGAACATCTGTTAGTTTTTATCTCTGCATCACTTCACAAAACATGTTTTCCTCTGGTGGTTCCATTAATCTTTTGAAAACATTAGAGTGTTTGAATGTGGAAAATAATTTGGGCACATCGGAGAGTGACTTGGCAAAATGCATCGATTCCCTAAACTCTGTTTCTCATCAGCTACTATCAGTGTAGAAAACATTCAGTTAGGAGCTTCTCGTTTATAGCGTATATAGAGTGAAGCAGTTCATTTAGGATGTAGCTAAGTCACAGTCTGCTGCACTTAAACAATGAATTTTGATTAGAAACATCACTACAGATTAATTATTTTGCATGAATAAAAAATTAATTTTACTGTATTAACCAAAATTCTCATATCTCTTCTGTTTTTATATCTTCATGTTTCCCCTGGTGCCTCAGTCCTACTGTCGTGACATTTTCAGGTCTGCTGCTGTTATTTGGGGCCACGTGAGCTCAAATAACATTGTTCCAAGTAAACTGGGCAAAAGGAGGAAAACACTAGAGTTTGAAAAGCATCAAGTCACATCAAAGTGGTCAAAAATGTGTGTATGAGTACAGTTCTTCAGTGACACACACACAGATAAAAACATACTTGTGTTTTAGGTGTTTGAGCCACTGGAAGAGTAGAAACCAAAGATCATTTTACAACAATAAACCATCACATACATTAATATTCTAAATGTTATACAAACCATTTCCAGTTCCTCATTCAGTCTGGCTCTGTGTGTATCAACTGGACGTCATAAATCATAAAACCTTCTATTTGACATCGACAGTCTTCAGAAGAAAAGCAGCTCCACCACAGACCAGAGCGTTTCCCATTCATCTTCCTGCTGGTGTTGCTGCATGTTGAACTAATGACAGACTTCACACAGGGACGAGCAGCAGCAGCAGTGAAGATGGTTGTCGGTCAAAAAGGAAGATGAGTCTGTGCCGTCGGAGGGAGCTTTAAAGAAGTCTACATCACATGCAAATCTCCACTTCAGTATTCATTGAATGTCGATAAAGGCAAAGTCTCGTACTTAGCATTTACTCGCCGCGCTCTTGAACGAATCGCCCTTCACAGAGTGACACGCCGGGGATTTGCTGATGAAAATGTCAGCTTGGATTTGATCCTCAGAGGAGAAAAGATAAAAGAAGATGAAGCTGGTTTGTCTCTGCACAGATATGAAGTGGCTGTTGTGTACGTTAAGATGGGAAATGAGAGATAACATCCTGAATTCATACACAAGATAAATATGCAGAAACAAGGTGATGCACCTGAGCTGTGCGTTCGGGCCAGAGACATAGGCATTATTTCCCTACTCAGAAGACAATAGATGTGACTGTGAATTTAAAATGAGGAAGCGTGGAAACAACAGAGAGACACAGTAGGACACAAACGTTCTGCTGGTTCAGACTCTTGGAAAGCGGCCTTACAATTTCGTCCAGTCACAGCAACTTTTCCCTGGCAACCTTGGCATGAAGTATTAGACATTAGCAACAAGTTGCTATTTTCAGCAGAAGATGGAAAAGCATAAGTTTAGGCCATGAGGTCCAGTGGTTAGGGTTAGAGTTACTACTCACTTCTATAAAAGCTGACAACTTTCAGCTGAGGTTAAAACTTGACCATGTTGTCAGCACCTACACTCTGTGCTGTCCCTGAACGCGTCACACGTACAGCACACCAGAGCTGCTGCTGAGCGCTTTCTAAGACTGTGTGTTGTTACTTTCTTGAAGTAAAAGTAGTGCACAATTGATCCACTGACAACATGAAGAAATAAAAAAAATGATTTGATTTGCAGTATTGTGCCGTATTATAATTCATCTCCTTTTCCCTGCTGTTTGGTGTTTTAACCTATACATATATAGGTTAAACTATACTATACTACTACTACTATACTATATAGATATTTCTAACATTTAATAACGTTGTCGTTATAGCACAGAATTATACACATTTATATGTTTTCATTTAAAAAGGTTTAAAAAAATTACTCAGGTAATTATGAAATTCTTTTTCATATCTGGTGTCTGGTTTTAGCCCTGTGTGTGTGTCGCCAACATTAAATTATTACATCTAATTAATCTGAACTGTTTCACTGTGGTGACGGTTGTTGACGACTGGACGCTCGTCTGAGCTTTATTCTCTTCCCAACAATGTTGTTACAGTCAAACAGGAAGTGAATGTGTCCAGCTGTTTTATAAAATCACTGAAAAAGTTGACTTGATATTTGTTTCTAAAGATGCTAATTCTCAGTAAGAGCCACAGTGGAGAAGGTTGAGAGTTAGTGCATTTACCAGTTTGTGATGTAAACTATCAGGGCAGCTGTGTTTTTACATAAATTTCCTGCTGAGTACAGCTTTACTGGCCTGATGGTAAAAGAACGTTTCCAGGAATTCAGACCCACCATGTCTGAAGTTATTTATCTGGTGTTTCTGCAGTGTTGATACATATAATATCTGTGTGTTTCTACTTTTTACTAATCAGATAAGTTAAACTGTTAGCAGAGAGTTAAATGTTCTCCGTACACCTGAGGCCAAAAAGTGAAAACTTCAGTAAAAACAGAAACAGAGGATTGAATTTCTTTCAGAAAAAGTTAAGAAAAAAACAACTTTTGAACTTTTATAGCTCATTTGTCATTTTAAATAATAAATCTTGATTCTCCTGGATCACCCAAACAGCAGGTGAGTGCCTCTACGAGTTGTTTTTAAAGAAAAACACTGTTTGAATTTTAACTTTGTGTCTTTGTGTTCATCTTATGATGTCACCTGGTGAAATTCAGAACATCAAAAACACTCCGGATTACATACTCTACATTTCACAACCTTCAACTTGCAACACAAAATGCAAAACGTCTGAACCTTTGCCAGTTTTATACTTCATTAGTAACTGACTGGGTGTCAGTGAAGGATAAAGCTGCTGTTATTCCACATGTTTCTTATCATCAACAATGATAAATGAGAAAAGCTACAAAACCAAACAAGTAGAAATCCTTATTATTCGATTGGTTAGAAGGGAATGTCACGCTCAAACACACTAGAAGTGAACATCTCTGTTCTGTGAGTCTGTGTCAGAAGAGACTTCGACATCTCCACGTTGAGATAAGTTGCAGACTGTAGCTTTAAGAGTTGTTATTTCTCTCGTGTAAACACCAGACACCCAGTTTATTGTTGCTGCTCGTCATGGATGTGGCCCCTGAGGGACGTCTTCCTGAGAAAACGTCTAATTCATTCGGTTTATGATTTAAATATTCATTTGTTTTTCCGATTGTTCTCACATCACCTACAATGTTTTAACCTATAATAACATTTAATTCTGCTTCATATAAATTGTCATAAAACCAGACAGGTTGATGCTGTTGAGTCCGTTCTCCCTCAGATATCGAAATAACCTGCGATTATGAATTAGAACTGTGTCCTGTCCATACTATACTCGGCTGATTTGGTCACGTCTTATTTCTGATTGTCATGTTTTTCTTTTTATTCTACGAAATCATGAAGTTGAGGGAGGTCTGCTGCATGAAAGTGTGAGTCCTTATATGTCTCCTGTCTCATCTGTTCTGTATGCTCGTATTTGTGAGTAATACATATAAAGCTCGTTTTGGAAGAGTCGATTCTCCTACTGGGGAGAAGTGGGAGGTGATTCAGTGGTTTGGAAACACACCAGACGTTTGTTAACATTAAGGAACAAAAAATATCACCAGCTTTATGCTTTTACATGTTCGTGTTGTTTAATGTTCGTCTCAAGCAAAAACCTGAGTCCGATCAGAAAAACCCACAAGAAACATCAGTAAAAATCCAGTTTCCTCCTCCTAAGATCCGACATGATCTCCTCTAAATCTCTCAAACTTTATTTATGACACGACTCGTGTTTTCCCGTCAGTATCACAGCTGCCAAACACCAAACTCCTCACAAAACAAGAGCTGAGGTCAGTGTGTTCTTCAACAACAACAGGAGGCTGAAATGTTTGAGTGCGAGTGGAGAGTCCGCAGGCGGCGTTTAGACAAGAGACTTTATGCTTTTTCACCTGCATTAAATACTTGAACTCAGAAGCTGTGGCGTAACTTTCTTTACAGAGAAATGTTCAAGCGGAGAGATGTTCTGGCTAAACTGTCGACCCTCTGAATTTATCACAAGATCAGCAACACTTTGGCAAAGTCACACTATCCACTCACAGGTTTATTCAATTCTTCAGCACAGATCTGAGATGATCCATCGTTTCAGGAGCCTCCTAAAGAGATGAATACTCAGCTAAATGTGTGAGAAACTCCTGAGGTCGAATGAGTGATTAACTGTGTGCTGCTGTGGAGAAGCAGCCACGTTGAGCTGAGTCTGTCATCTCACTGGGAGACGAGTCATTACTCAGCTGCTCTGAGCTCTCTGTGGACGGGATACAGGGTAATATGTTCTCTACTAATTAACTGCCCACAGAGCCTGACGAGATCACTCAGTCCACACTCGGATTTTACACAGAGAGGAAGAGAAACAGTCGTTGATGTTGGAAATATCATCAGTGGGTGAGTCTGCTTTAATCCAAACCCTGTCTCCTAGGAAATCTGTTCTTTACAACTAATCTGCAACAGCAAATACGTTTCAGAACCATGTGTTGACAGCCAGACTGTTTTTAAGATGGTGACCGATCTGCAACGCGACTGGACTTCAGTGTGGTACAGGGATGTAGTACCACCTTCACTGGAAAGTAATGAACAGAACATGAAGTGATATTTACTCCAACTTGTGAAGGAACTGGGGGCCAGATGTTTGGTGACAGTGACCACTGGCTCTGGAGTGTCACTGTTCTGAGTTTATTACTGAATATAAATAAGCAGATAAAGTTCAACAAACTCGTTAACTGTCAGTTAGCGAAGTTCACACAGTTTATTGAAAAACCGCACTGGTGTCATAGAAATGTCTCCAAATCTCTGCTCTCTGTAAAACGGTTTCTACTCCAAGTGGAGGCTGACACAGGCCTTGTTCGTATCTCTGCAGTGGCATCAGGTTCAAAGCTCTGACACTCGTCTGCAGACGGGTCACCTCAACAGCACCTTCCTAAGAGAGCACCCTGATCCAGGTCTACACCAGAGGAAAAGATCCCAAACACCCAAACTCTGCTCACTCAGCATCTTCACTCCCAATATTCACAAATCAGTTGAAGCCAGAACTCTGCTGCAAAACCATCCTCGATTCCTCGATGTCTGTCACCTGCATCTCCTCTTGTTGCAACGTCTCCTTCATGACATAGGTATTTTGCTGCTTTGTTCCTTGTTTGTAGGTCGCTTTAGTTAAAAATAACAGTCAAACAACTAAAAGTTATGGAAACTGTGTTGTGGAAACTACTTTGAAAGTGTAAACTACCAATTACTTCACACTGAAACTACTAGAACGCTACTGGAAACTACTATTTTAGTTACATGTAGTTCAGCACTAATTATCTACGATAGCATCGTGTGTGTTCAACTCTCCGGCTCTCTGTCCCAAAATCACATGAAACACCTTTTTACATGTCAGTTTCCTCTATGTAATGTTTGACTTCAAACATTATTCAAACTGTTTAATCCATAAACTGCTTCCACCTGCCAGTGGAAAAAGTGAGGCCTCGCTGGCTTCCACAGCCGTGCACAAAGATACATGTGTTCATTACTGTGCAGGATGAATCTGTGCACGATGCTACAGCACAGGCATCACATCAAAACTTCATTAATTAAGCTTCAGTCCGAAGCACAAGCTGAACTGGAAAAACTAAACAGTCCAACACACAAAGTCACAAAATAAAATAATTTCTGATAAAATCAAACTGTATTTTCTGGAGAGTCTCGTGGTTTAATAACTGTAAATCCACTTTACTGACCAAATAACACCGTTTCTGCAGCTCCTACATCTGATTTCCCCACAGAGACATCACCTCAGCTTTAGAGACTCTCTGAGGTCTCTAAAACCTGGACGCCATAAACTTTATTCTATCAGACTCGTTCTGCTCAGCCTGACCGCACAGATCATAAAGACTGAATGAACCTGTTCAGTCCAGCTGATGAACACTGAGCTCACTCCAGGGAGATGTTACTGATTATTTACTGGTTGATCACGGATCCCAACAAGCTGCAGCATCACAGCTCAGACAGACTCATGACTGTATCACTGTACTACACTCTACTACACTGTACAGTGGAGATGTAAAGAACAACCTGAAGAAAAGCGTCTTGTAAATCAGAGATTTCAGATCTTTCAAAGTTCAAAGAAATCACAAAATGACTGTTCTATTTTATTGTATTTATTTTCTACTTCCTTTATTTGTGCTGCATCTGTAGAAGTTTAGTCGCTCACAGCTAAATACTAAATATTTGAACCACGTAGCTAAATGAATCAGCTGAACTCGAGCTTGGTATAACACAACGGTTTCATGACGTAAAAGTATCAAGTATCAAGGCTTATCCTGAACTTAATGAGTGAAAAGGGATGAAATGTTGGACTGAGTCAAGATCTAAAGTTACTATAAAGAGTTCCCATTGATATTATTTCCTCATTATTAGAGATCTTGATAAAACTGCAAGTTATGAATCTGATAAGACGTGAAGTTCCCACCAAGAAATTATTAGAATTAACTCTTTTGTGTGTTCATATCTGAATAATGTAGTTATATATGAATACATCAGTAGCAGCAGACCCTCCGGTTGTGTGTGTGTGTGTCTTTCTATAGCTGTGTCCACACGGTTTAGTTCGACTGGCTGGGTTCAAAGGGTTTCAGAGTGTGTGTCTTACCGTATAGCGTGGTCCATGCGTGACACTGTGAGGTAGGCTGCCAGGTTGGCGGTGTATGATGAGCACACGATGAGCGTGAAGAGCCACCAGCTGCCCATGACGATCCTCAGAGCCACCGAACCCACCACACCATCCCCACCTACACACACAGACACACACAGATCACTACCTGCAGGTGGTTACTGAAAATCTCCAACACATGGATTCACAAGCATTTTAAAACTGTTTTAGAGCGGGCACATGGTGAGTATCCAGTTTCAGATCACACAGGTTGATGGACACATGCTCAGGGGATCAGACCTGTGGCCTCTCAGTGACCACGAGGCCACCTGCTCCACGCAGCAGGTGAGAGTGGTGCTTTATCACAGCGAGCAGAGAGGCTGCACGGCTGCATCTAATCACAACCTGTTAGGCCTAAAAGGTTTCCCAGGCAACCTGCCAGACCATAATAGATGCAGCTGGGTGCCCCTGTGTGTGTTCAGGCTCTAGTGTGTTTGTTGAAATGTGTGTGGATCCATTTGTGCGTGTGAATGCGGGTCTGTGGACACACATGTTTGCAGGTGTGCCTGTGTGTGGGGTGTTGTACTTCTATCTTTGTGAGGACAGAGTAGTTTTAGACCTTCAGAGTGAGGAGTTTCTGGAACATGGAGACATTTTCTGGAAAGTGGAGACATTCTGAAGAGAGAATAATTTTATTAAAACCATTTTTGCAAAAATGGCCTTGATTTCAGTGTTTAGGCCTGAGCTAGGTTTTAAGATGAGGTTAGGCTTGTGTTGGGAACATGTTAATACCAGTTAAGGTCCTCACAAGTAGAGAGCTATAGTCAAATACATGAAATTTAGGGACAGCGTCCTGTTTGCAGCAGTGACGTTTAGTCAAACTGCTCCACTCTCACAAACATCTTTATTTAGACTGAGGAGAAAAAGCTGTGGATGTCTACACTCATCTACAGAAACCCGTGTTCACAGCTTCACAGTGACATTTCCTGTAATCTGAGCCTCCCTCTAATTCATTTAAGCTCTTTAAAGTTTTATGGTCTTGTTTCTGTTTTTCTGTTAATATTTCAGATGCTACAAATCCTCTTGTGATTATTTTCCTTCTTCTGCTGCTGTGTAATCTGCTCTTAAATGAAAACTCCTCCCAAATCAAACAAACGATGATGTTCTGTGATGAACTGTGATTGATTTCTGCGAAACAGTTGAGCTGCTAAACTGGGAGAATATCTGAAAGCGAGTTGTGCAGTTTTTCATTTGGCTCTGAGCTGATGTTTGTATCCAGAGTGACTCCCAGTGGGTGAACAGGAAACCAGCTCAGTGTTCCAACAGCTTAATGAAACACATTTCTGCTGCAGGATGTTTCTGCTGATCCACAAAGCTGTTCTCTGGCTTCTTTAGCCACTTGGGAGCAGAACAACCCATCAACAATAACACATAGCTAACATGTTAGCAAAGACTCTGTCAGTCTACTGTATGTACACACACAGGGAACCATGTTTATACAGTGTTTGCTTCTTCTATTACCGGCTTTTCTCTCACCTTGTTGGACAAATGCTCCGTAAACAATCCAGATGGCGCTGTGCAGAGTGCCCGACCCCATGCTGCTGGACGGCTGGCCGGGCGGTGGATCCTGTGTGGAGGATGAGCGGAGCGCCTGCAGCCTGTTGAGCAGGAAGATAAGCACGCCCACCACAGGAATCGCGGCAGCAATGCAGGCCCACACGGCCAGGTCGAAGGGTGCAAAGAGAGAGAAGATGTTGATCTTTTCCTCTGGTTTTCGTAGCAGGATGCCGACGCTGTAGTCCAGGTAACGTTTACTAAAGTCCACTACGTTCTCCCTCTCCGGTGTGATGGTGATGGCTGACACTGCCAGGTCGGCTCTCTGGTGGAGGACAGATGCATACAGGTGGAAAACAATTGTTATCTAATCTATAACAAGTATGTTTAATGTACTGAACTGTGTGACTTTTACCAGCTCTCAGTGCTTACAGGAGGTTTCTCTGAACAGCCAGTAAACACTAGTTTTACCTTGTTGATGAGATCACCGATCATGCCGTTCCATGAGCCATTAGGGAGCTGAGATCCATATTTGCTGTCTGCCACCTGGGAGGAAAGATTGATAAAGTTCAGTGAGTTTATGCCACCTGCTCATTTCAGAACTCATTTCAGCCAAAAATAATCAGCCTCAAACCAAAATCCTAGAGTCTATTTGTGAAGCCCAGTGTCACAAGTAAAATAAAATGAAAGCTATAGTTTTTAATTCATTACTCAAACTTCAACATGCCTCAAAACAATGTGTGACTTTGTGCAGTAGCAGGTGAAAGTTGAGTCAAACATGTTAAAGTGTTGGATCTTCAAACCAAATCTTGATCCTAGATTTGGTGCAAGACGTGTCCACCAGCAGGACAATATAAGACAGACCGAATCAAAATACCGACTGTGTCAGAAATTTAGAATTAAATTCACACCGTTTCTTTATTCAGAAATGTTAATAATTTCAGGTCATTGTTTATTTATGATGTGTTTAATGATGTGTTCGCTGCAAGAATCAGTCAATTAGGAATTAAACCAAGTACATGTAACTCCATCTCATTGAACAGTAAGAGGCTAGTGGTGCATGCAGGTACTACATCTCTTGCATTAGTAAACACATCTGAGAAACTAGACTAACTGTCTTTATAATCTATGACCAACAGATACGGCTCAGAAACCTGTTGAATCAGCCAAACCTCTGGTAAAGATCATTAAATCCAAACAAGTTGATGACTCTAATAAGAGACTGTGATGTTTCTCTAATGTACACCTGGACAATCAGTCCCACCTGGTAGATCTCATATTTAAAGCCCAGGATTTTGGCGAGGGCGTCCAGGACATCGATGGAGAAGCCTTTATATCTTTTCGGCTGACCCAGGATGTTTTCTGCCACCATAACAAAAGGATCCTCCTGCAGATGGAGAGACGTAGGGGTGTTAGAGAGGACAACAGCTTCAGCACTGATAAAAAAAACACAGTTACTTTACTGTGTGTTCAACAAACTGCAGCTTCGAGCAAAAACACTGAGGAAGAAAGTTGAACTTTTTTCAGCCATTGAGAAGAAATCAGAAGCACAGTTTCTGCAAGGAACAAGGAAAAGACAGATGGAGAATAAAACAGTAGATATAACAATTCTGAAGGCTCCATGTACAGTTTTTAAAGTGAAAATCGAAAGTAGTTTTATGTAATGTGTGAATGCACATTGTACTTTAACAAATGGATCCATAATGCAGAGTGCTAAAGTACATATGGTATATTATTATTATTATTATTATACACTTTTTATTTAAAAATCTCCAAATTTATTTTTAATAGAAACTATGTGAGTTAATGTTGGCGTTTCAAAACTTTTCCCTTTGACAGTAAAGGAAATGATTTGTTGTTGTCAACTGTCTAATCTACTGTGACACAAGTTGCCTGGACCAAAACACACTTTCTGTGTTTGGTCTCCACCTCCTGGGGGAAATATCTGGATCTTTAGCTGCTAAATGTTCCACTATGTTCACCAGCTCATTTCTAACTGTGCTGAAACCAGCAGCATAATCATGCTGTTGCCCCCTAGAGGCTTGGAGTGAAAAGGCACAAATAACTTGTAAAAACATCCATATTGTTTGTAATATTCCAAACATAATCTAAACAACAGTTTGCTTTAATGTTGCACATTTGACCAGCATTTTGTTGTATTTCCAGGATGTAAAATGAAAGATATTATAATAACTTTGCACACCTCTATTCAGACAGATGCAGTAACAAGAAGCAGCTTTCATAATCAAACGTATTCATACAGTAAATGTGGAGAAAAATAATGAGCTCTAATCCTTTCCTTCACATGAACAGGTTTACAGGTAATTATGGTGCATTAATGTGAAAAGTTATTTTGCAGAAACAGCTAGTTTGTGTGTGTGGCTGCTGTATTAGTTCAGTTGATTCAGTGCTGGCAGCTGGCAGTAGTCCGAGCTGGAAGTGTTGCAGCTGCCGGGGATGATCTGCAGGGTAAAAGTATTAGTCCTGCTTGGTTACACCTGGGTCTCCTCGGTGTTGTGCCAGCACACGAGGAAGCTGTGGCACAGCCTGCTGCTGTTCTGGGATCAGGGGCGAAAAGTGCTCGACTGTTTGTATCTCTTAAACGAATCACTGTGACCGGAGGAGCTGCTCACGCCAACATGCTTTTTGGTGGAACATGAGTGAGGAGAGTAAAAGAAGACAAATAATAAAAAATAACACAAACACACAGAGCTGCACAAAGTTAGTTTTTTATTGACTGGAGGATTTTTCTCTGGATTTACTGAAGTGTTTTGTGCTGCAGAGTGTTGAATCATTGAACCATTTTTCTAATATCAAAAACTGAGCTCATGTTTAAAGAGTAAATTATCAGAGACTATATTTTCTTTTTGGGGTCTTTAGTACAGTTTATACTTCAATTTATGATGATGAAACATAAGCAAACACATTGGTCATTTTAATACAGGTACTACTGGTCTGTACATGTCTTTTCAGCATTTGTGTTATTTATTTCACAGAACAATAAATGCTGATGAATAAAGCAGGTACTGTTTTTGTTCCACAAATATTTTTTATTCCCAGCAATGTTTCTTTGACATATTTTAATTTTTTCCTTTTAAATTTCTCTGCTGTGAAGCTCCAACATTTACTTTTTTATTTCTACTATCTACAGGTTCAGTTTGTGAATGTTGATGATGTTTCACAGTAAATGTTCAGAAATCAGGTTGTTGAAGTTTTTCTCTCCTTGAATCTGTTCATGAATTAAACTGAACATGTTTGATTTCTGTGGAATCTTTAGTTATGACACACGTGAACAAACTTGGACTAGACTCAAATATATTTTAGTTGCTGTATTAGTCTTCCTGCTTTTTGTAGGTTTTGCTGTACAGCAGCAAAAGGTTCAAAACATGCCTATTATAATGTCTCTTTCACACAGACATCACCTACCAGTAAAGTGACCACCTTGACCGTCACCCCCTGCATGCCGTTCTCGATTCGACTCTCCTTCAGGCTGCCGTTGAGTCCGTGAACCGAGTCCCATGTAGCCAGCTGAAAAAAACAGAAGACAAAGAAGCATCAACGAGACACGTTCTAATCATTTTATTTGTTTGTGTGGCAAAAGTCCTCAGAGAGAAAAAGGAGAAGTGGGAACAACAGGCAGAGCTCCCGTCAATTAAGCAAATGCTACATGGCTCACGGGCTGCAATTTTACAATGTTTTCACTGGTCTCATTGGATTTCATGTTTGTAGAGTCTGCTGCTGCAAATTAGACAGGGACACAGAGATGAGCACAGAGAATAAGGAAGAACAACATTAGGAAACATCTATGCAGCGTGACAACAACCAGCGTCAGCGTGTTCTCATTCATCACATTCTCAGCCGCACACAAAACGAACCTGATCTAATTAGGTCCCCGAAAACCTTCTGACTTCTCCAACGTCCCCTCAGGAAAACGAACTCAAAGAGCAGCACGAGTTTGTTCGCTTCATACAGACACTGGATACATGTATGTGAGGCAGAATTATTTATATGACGTTCTCACAAAGGTGTTTTTCTTCCAACACGTGACAGCGATGTTTTTCGTGTCCTAGTGTTCTCAGACTTGCACCAAAGACTCAGTCTTTGTTCTTTCGTGCAAGTCTGTTAAATTTCTATTGTGATGTCAAAAATACCAATAATAAAAGAAAAAAGAGAAGACAGTTACAGATGACAACAATAACTATCTAAACTGTGAATCCAGCGTTTGACTCAATAATTATTAATAAATAGAAGAAATTTTTATTTATCATATAAGACCTGGTTATTAACTTGTCTACAGCATTTCCATTTTTATAATTTTATTTGATTTTAGCAACAGACAAAAAATTTCCACTACCCCCCACCCCCCGTAAAAAATCCTATCAGTATTGTGAAACCTACTCAAACTGCATCATCTGTGATTAAATTAAAATCAGCTTGTATAAAGTAATAAAATCAATCTAAACCAAACTACTTCCTGTTTAAACTCATGTCTCTTAAAGGTTGAAGTTAATCTAAGGAACAAATTTCTCCCATGTTTTAATGCAACTGGAGCTGGGTATAAATAGAAACATACAAAATATAAACAGTTTTCTACAAAAGTCTCAATGTTTTCTAATGTTTGAAGTCGTCTGAACAGAGGATGCCAAAGAACCTTGTCTAAATAAAATACCCTCCGTACCTCTATGAGAATAATAATGTCCACACTTCGGACAGAGAAGATAGATGGTTTGAAAGAAGCTATCTGTGTTCAAGTGGAAAATCCTTCCCACAACAAAGGTGGAGGTCTCGGACACTCTTATTTTCCATGGTGCCCTTTCATCCATCCCCAGGAAGATTACAAGGCTCAAAGCAAGGAACATTTCTGAGACTGAAATGTGTTCGGGGGTTAAGGTTAGAATGAGGATTGGTTAAGGTGTTAAGTGGGACAACATCTCAGTGACAGTGGATACTGCAACACGTTCACTAAATGTAATCGTTGCTAAATGTGAATCCTCACGTTAACTTCAAAGGTCCAAAGGAAAAATATGTTATTTTGATATGCACTATTCCATTTAGTAGAGTACTATGAAGTAGGTCTGTTTTATCCGTGCAAACACGGGGGAAAATATCGATCAGACTTGAACCTGAGTCCTTCTTGCTGTGAAAATGGAAAATAATCTGACAATGATGGTTTGAAACTAAAATCTGTCCACACAACTAAATAAAGATGTGTATACACACACACACACACACGTGCATGTTTGTGTGTCCATTAATCCTCAAAGCATCAGTTAAGTGTTTTCTTTCATAAGAGAAACTGTGATCTTAATTGCTCATGAAGCCCTCTCGTATGAATACACACTCACTGTCTCGGCTTTGTATAATTAAGCTAATCTGTTTATGAGCAGTTTTATGCATCAATGTAAAACAAAAAAAAAGATCAATACAATAAAAATGGTTCAGTTTCACATTAGAGAAGGCCAATAAAACACTGATCAACCATGCTTGGATTAATTTTAGCTGACAGTTAATGCAAACACGCTCCGTAATCTCTGACTGAATGTTTTAATTAGCGTCGTTAAGCCAAAGACATTGTCTGCTTCATGTTGTACAATATACACTTCTGTAAACAGCCAGTATCATACAGTGATGCATCCCTAACACGTCGGAGATGCCTCTGAGATATTCAGAAAAATCTACTTGTATTTAAACTGTCTGCATGTGTAGCTAGCAGTGAGCTAAAGTTAAAAGCTAAAACTATGTGGAAATCCAGTCCAGTATAAGACAATTGATGTTACTGTTACCAGTAAAGAGACGAACATGACTGGTGGGAACAAAGTGTTTGTCACGTGAAGCAGTCATTAACCCTGACCATGTTTCTTTAGTGTCTAAACCTTCTCCAGATGTTTCTGTACCTAATCCCAACCAAAGACTAAACCCAATCGACTACATTCACATCATATGTCAAACAGCCAAACTGAGCAGTCACAGTATAGTCAGTACGTTTTCTCATCTACTGTGGCTAGAAATAGTGGCAGAAAGAAGTAAGGATTTAGGCAAGTAATGTGTGTAGAACGAAATCAAAAGCATCTAGTTTTGCAGGGTTTCACCACGTAACCCCCCCATTCTTAGTTCCTCCACACAAACAAACATGGAACATGAGGAGAGAACGATTAAGAAAAAGGAAATAAAGAAGTGTTGAGAAAAAGGAGAAAAAGTCAAAAGAATGGAAGAAATAATCAGAATCCTCAGAACTGCTGTTGTTTTTCCTCATGTGTAGGGCGTTAGTGGGGGTGTTCTTCATGAACACACACACAGATAGATTAACTCCACAGTCTGAAGCCATGTCTCTTTTTTACATCTTTCTCCTGACTTATTTGTACTGTTGAACCATGATCATCCATACCGACCACAGCAGAAGAAGAATATCATATCACAAAGACTGAAACTCCTGTATCCAACAGTGACAAACCCTTTTTATTCCCTCTGGATCTGTAATGAGGCTTCAAAGTGACAATAAAACACAGTAGAGTCAGTGGGTAGTCTACTGCCTGGAGGGTGAAAATGGGACTTTTACAGTTTTTACGCCGCCTTTGTCGGCCCCGACCTCACTGTTAATGGCTTCTGTTTACGGCCCCCACAGATGCAATACAGATTAGATAACTGTTGTGGTAATATAAAAGATTCTGACATTAAAGCCTGACTCATGTTTGGTGGTTCCCTTAATGCCATGTGAATGCAATATCTTAGGCTTTGGAAGCTTTTAAATTCCACATTTCAGTGGTATAATAAAAATTGTTTTGTAGGCTGGTAACAAAACCACAATTCAAAGCCCCAATATGTGACATTTTACATTAAAAGAACAGCTGCAAAATATTTTTGACAGCATAAGGACTTATAATAAGGCGAATGGTATCTCTGCCAGGTGCCCGGATTACTGTAATGTGTGATTTGGAATCACGTCCCAGAGACCTCTCACAAGAACTCAAGTATCACTTTAGAGTAAGCTAACTTGTTGTTCTTAACAAGTTGAACATGGCGCAGACCACTAATAGACCAAAGAAGGTGAGAGTCTGGACAAGAGTAAATATCTGGCTGGTTTTTACTCATTTTCCGATGAGACAAGACAGATGAGCTGATGTTCTTGTTGTTGAACCAGTCAGTAAGAACTCATTAGCTGTTTTGCTATGATCCATGTTGATGTGACTGTTTGACGTGTGGTTGTGTTAGTGAAGGTTTAATTTGATCATAAAGCATGTCAACCCACACTGACACACGTTTAGCTGCTTGCCAACAATCTCCATGTTAGCAAACTTTCTAAATAACACACCAGCACTTTGGAAGTACTAGTATTTAGCCTGAGGTCCTATGTGCTATAGCCAGGTGTTAGCAGCCTATAGAGCTCAGATCTCATTAGCTTAGTATGTTGCTATGCTGAGTTGTATGGAATCATTCTGCAAACTTTGCCTCATGGAAAGTAAGTTGCCTGAGCCTGCAGAGTCACTTCAACTTTCTCACAACACCACTGAGTTTAGTTTGTGGTAAGCACACACATTACATCAGAAAAGATGGACGCTTTCTTTGCCGGTTCAGTAACAGCTTCAGCTTATAAACAAATTCACACACTCCTGACAGTCCTGAAAGATGTGTTGAGGGCTGACATTTAGGTTTGGGTTTGGCTGTGATAAGCTGAAACACATCACTGAGTAAACACATCTCCAGCAATACTTTTCTTTAAGCCTTTAATACCTAAAAAATGAATGCTGATTTGCAGAACTTGCACAAAGATGCACGCTAGAAGTGTATCAAGTAAAGGCATAAAGTTGTTGTGGGAAAAAAATAACTCAGATTTGCAATTAAATTGTTAAAGAAAAGTAAAAGAAATTCAGGGTCAGTTGCAGCTTGACTGAAACAGAATGTCTGAAGATGAATGAATCACATGATATAGTCCAAAGGGATTTCAGTTGCAGAAAGAAAAGCAGTGATTGGATGACAGAGGGGAAAAACAGCACTGTGTAATCATCTGTGACGCTTAATCTTAAATCCACACCTCTGAGTCACGTATCTACGAGTATCTCATTTACCAAACCCATTTTCAGAAAAGTTCACTGAAATGGTAAATGTTCTGCACTTATATAGCACTTTTCTACCTAGACTGGTTCTCAAAGCGCTTTACACTGCTTCTCATTCACCCATTCACACACACACACTCACACTCACACACCGATGGCAGAGCTGCTATGCAGCTGACCTGACACACCGGGGGCAACTTGGGGTTCAGTGTCTTGCCCAAGGACACTTCGACATATGACTGGAGGAGGCGGGAATCGAACCACTGATCTCACGATTGGCAGATGACTGCTCTACTTCCTGAGCCACAGCCGCCCCAACAATAAAAACTCAAATCTGATTTGTTAATTCTCTTGAACTTTTATTTATGTGACAGAAGATTTTCAGTGTTTCACTGACCAACTTAATTGTATTTATGTACATAGAAGCAAATGTAGAGTTTGATGCTGCAACACACTTGAGAAAGTGACAAAGGCAGGTTAACCACTGTATTACTTCACCTTTCCTTTTAATTATACTTTAATTGTTTGGTAACTGAGGATAATAACTGTTGTAGTTTTACAAGAGGAATATTTGCCCTTTCCTGCACTTAAGGTTTTGTATTTTTTGTATTTTGAGATTAAAATAAACGCTGTGTACACTGATGACTGTTTCTGTCTGTTGGAGAAAACATCCAGTCAGAACCTTTAACCTCACTAATGTGCTGCAAAGCACACGTATAATCATCATGTGCTCCCTATGGATGTGTAAGCATTAAGTTTATATTATATATTGTTGAGTTAGCATGACATGAAACTTTTTTTTTTTTTTTTTTAAGCTAATTAGCAAAGATGTCTCTTACCAACATGTTGTCTTTGCTTGAAATATACATCATCTGGTATCAAGATGACCTTGTTAGCTTAAAGTGTTGAGGAGTTAAAGCAATGTGTACGAATTTAGTGTTTTAATCTGCATATATGTATCCAGAAGGTCTAATCAGATCACCTACTCCATATGGATGTGTGAGTATGAAGTTTCTATATTGTTCTCGAGTTATCAGTCTGTTTCCTCTTAATTAAGCCAGTTGACTCATTAATTAGCAAAGATCTGTCAAGCCAACATGTTTGTCTTTGCACAGCACATACAGGATCTGGTATCACGGTGACCTTGTTAGTTTCAAGTGTCAAGAAATTTATAGGAAATCAGTGTTTTAATCTGCATACGTGCCACATGAGGTGCTTACCATGTTCATAAGAACACATCTACATATACACTACTCCCCCGCTCCATTCGACTAGCCGAGACTATCACCAACTTTAAAAAACATTTGAAAACTCACTTGTTTAAAAAGTATTTCAAATGAGTCTTACACACACACACACACACACACA
>JAUMHL010000012.1:19391359-19408797 GCA_032362345.1 Sandelia bainsii | reverse complement strand
GACCACGCTGATGTAAACGGTTTTGAATGGTCTGACGTGACACTTGGGTGCCTCTCACCTCCCTTAAATGTGCCTGGCGTTGAGTGGCATTCATCATCCGGTTTCAAAATGAATGTAAATGACAGTCTGATGAGAATCAACATGGACTTTGTGGTTATGCACCTTAATGTGGTGCCCTGTTTATAAGCACATGGATTTAGATGAAATGTATGAAAACAGGATCATGCAAACTGATCATCTTGTCTGTTGATGATTCTATAGTAGAATTTAATTATAATTATTTTGTAAAGCAAACCTTCAGTGCATCTCCACCAACTGCGTCTTCCACATCCGTTAATAAAAAGAGAACATGGATTTTCCTCTGAATCCTGTTTAAGACTGGAGCCAGAGTGTTGCAGTAGTTCAGCACACACACACACAATGAAAAGGCAGAACTTCTTCTGCTCAATTCAGACCAGACATGAAGTGACGAATTGGCTGCTTTTCATTCACCTGAAGTGTCTGCAGCCTTTCAGAATAAACCTCCTGCCATGCAAGGACTGGGCTGTGAATACACTCCAGCTTCTGCACTTCATCCAATTCTTCGATGATGCATTGAGATGCACCGGTTCTGGATGAGTAGTCTGGATGGGAACTTGGAACTGTACAGGATGTCCTGTTCTATTTTCTGACAGAGCTACTGCAGGAGCTCAGCAGAGGTTTAGCTTGATTCTTTGAAGCAGTGGCAAAGGTAGACTGACTTTAGCGAGGGAAAATTAAAATGTTCACACAAACAGATTTAAGTCAGTTATTTTCTCTGGAGTTTACATTCAGAAGAAATGACTCATAGAATAAGTTCACATGACATTTTTCTAGTCCACGAAAACCCGTGTCTTTGTAGGGAGGTGGTAGGTACTGAATATACAGAACACAGGAAACTTGAGGTTCTTGTCCTGCATCCAGCATACGGTTCATGCAACTAAAACACTAAAAAGTACTCTGCTGTCTGAGTATTATATAAACCTAATGTCTATCAAACAGCAGCATTGTCCAGCACTGGTCTCTGATACGATTGAGCCTGAATCAAATGTTTATTAATTCAAAGATCCTAGAGAATGATCTAATAATTACTGTCAGCAGTGTTCTGATCTGTAAATCCTCTCCATGCTGGTTTCATATTACCACCCCCACCCCCCCAGCAGAGGTCAGACATGGTGGATAAATCTCTACCTCATCCACGCCGGTGCTGCTCATGCATTATTCCCGTCCTCCATGCTTCTTTCCTTTTCCTCAAATGTCAGGCCTCCTTTTTTCCCTCCTGTCATCCAAAAGGCTAAACTGGCTGTATTTCTGTAACTCACTCTCCCGTGGACAGGAGAACGAAATGCCACCGTTTTCACCTCGCTGCTCCCCACCTTGACTTATCATTCATTTCTGCACCTGCTCATACTTTCTTTGATTAGTAATTTCAAATACAAACCTCATTCCCTGAAAAGTTGGGCTTTTTCAAAAATCCAATAAAAACTAAAACCTGTGATTCATTAATTTCTTTGAATCATTATCTCTTTTTAGTACAAAGAACCCAATGCAACTGAAACTTGTTTGATCACAGAATGTTTCCATTGTCTTTTGATCCATCAGCACAGATTTGAGGTTTGGCTTCCACCTTGTGTAATAAAGTTTTCAGGTTGCATTTCTGAGCCTTTGCTTCGTTTAGATCCAGTCCTGATCCCCACACCTGTTACCAATTATCTGCTAACTCTGGATTCAGAACAGTGTTACTTCAACATTCCATAAACATTTGAGTCTTATTTTGTCTCTGTCCCAACTTATTCAGTGTTTTGAAGGATCAAACAAAAATACAGTGTAGTTGTTCAATGGAAACACTGAAAATCTTTTACTTTTGTTAGATAAATAAAGATTCAATGGAATTAATAAATCACAGATTTCAGTTTCTATTGCATTTTAGACTTTCCCATCGTTTTCCTGCAGTATATGTGATGTAATGGAATAAGTACAATATTGACTCCATACATACTGCAATAAAATGGATCTTTAATTACTATCATTTGAACACTACGTTCAGTTTCAGTGGAATAGTTGAAAACAATCATTTTAAATCACTTGTTGTTGAGCACATTATCTTATCTGAATGATGAAAATACACGTTCAGTTGTTCACACTGCAGACACACACACAGTGCTTCAATAAAAAGTAAAGTTTCTATTGAGTGATTCTGCTGAGGTAAACAGATTTTTCTTTCAAGGACACCCACAATCACCATAAGGTCAAGTCTTCACATTTCATCACTTGCGTACACACACACACGCGCTGAGCAGCTTTTGCGCGATGCTGCTGTACACTGCATTCACAGAATATTCTCTGATGCATTTAACTGAAACCAAACCTCTTTGATGTTTCTAATCTACACAAAGCTAAAGTCTCTGGGGCCTTTTCAAACCAAAACACTCCAACGTGAATTTAGCATGAAATGAGTGTACGTGTGTATGTGTGTTTTCCAGCTTTTGATTTCTACCTTTTTTGTTCATCTAAAAGTCAACCCGTGGGTGGTTGATAATTAGCACCGCTATGGGGTCCACAGAGCTGTGCTTCATTTCCAGCATTCACTAGATTACAACACTTTTCCCATCATCTTAATTTAGTTTGTGATGTTAACACTAACACAGAGTATCACAATAAACTGCTTTATTTACAGAGATGACGTCAACCTTCATGTTGGTCTGACTAGAGTTTCACTCCATTTTCTGGGGATTTTCATGGTCCCCTGAGGAATTTACTGAGCACATTTTGCTCCCCAGACCACGGATCAGACAACATACAGAAACCTTCTGAATTCAATCACAGCAGGCTTCTAGTACAACTGGAGGACAAGCAACTAACCCTGATAAGCTTTCAGTTTACTAGTCTGCCTACGTTCAACCCTCATCTGTGGTCACAAGCTTTGCATAGTGACTGCAAGAATGAGATTGCAAATGCAAGCAGCCAAAATGAGTTTCCTCTGTAGGGTGGCTGGGCTGCTGAGCCTTAAGACAGGTACATACTGCATGATTTGGAGCTGCCCAAGACCAGATGGATCACATACACACACACACTGAGCATATTTTACTCTTGTAAACTGACTTGTGTCTCAGCCCATGATTCAGTAGGTGTTATCATCATATAGTCTACATACATCGTACCAAAGTGGATGTTGTACCAAAGTTAGAGATGTGTGAAGTTTGGACATCAGGATGGAGTAGAGTCGCTGCTCCATCTGGCGGCTGAGGTGGTTCAGGCATCTTATCAGGATGCCTCCTAGAGGTTATCTAAGCATGTCCAACCTTTAGGAGACCCTGGGGCAGACCCAGAATACTCTCGAGAGATTGGATCTCATCTGGTGTGGGAACGCCTCAAGATGCCCCCAGGCAGGGTTGGAAAATGTTACAGGGGAGAGGGATACCTGGACTACCTTGCTGAACCTGTTGTGACCCAACTAGAAGAACTAGATAATGGATAGAGGAATCTGAACAGACTGTCACTGTCTACTTTCAGTTCTACATTTATCAGTGTAATTTCAGTCAGAACCTAAAAATAACTAGTTTTACCAAAACCTAATCAGTAACCTGTAATTTTATTAAATTAAATTAATTATCCGGTTTTGTATGATCCAGGTAATAAACACTTCCACCTTTAGTGGGAACAATAAACTGTTCAAAACAGCCTTTTGAAGTTTTTATATACATGAACAAAAGCTCTGTGACATTTAGTGTAAAAACTTTTTATGTTAATTTACCTTCTCTGTGATAAGGTGAACGCAGAGAACTTTCTTTGACTTGAACATTTCATACAGAGTCAGTCGATCTAAAATGACTTTTTTCATTAGTTGCACTGAAGGAGTGTTTTTCTTTTTAATCTAAAATCCAAACATTGCATCTGTTCTGTCTGTTTCATACCTGCTTTTAATTTTCAGTCTTGCCATTATCACCAAGCCTAATTTGATGTCTCTTTATGGGAGATCCAGCAGCTCAGTGGTCAGTCACCATTTCACACGCTTTGTAGAAAAAACACTATCTCTGTGGCTTTGGGGAACAATGAAAAGGGAGAAAAATATCTGTCTTGTTTCATGTATTATTCACAGAAATTAGCAATCTTCGAGTGTTCAAAGGCCCAAATTGTTGGTAACGACTGCAAATTACCTCAGAGATTTGAAATTAGTACCGTCTGAGGCTCATTTCTGTTCTCCAACATTTCTAATGGATTCATTTCTGAGGGGCCGGTAACAATGCAGTCCCCATTATGGACAAATGGGTGGGTAATTTCTATCCTCAACATAATAATTGCAAACCTCTTTAGCTCTTCAGTGGAAGACTGATGGAAAGAGAAAATAGTGGAGACAGATGAAGAAGGACAGATAGGAGACAGGAAATGACCGGCTGATCAGAGCAGAGCGATAAAGGATGTAAACATGTCTTTGATCATACATGATGCTGTCGTCCTGTGAGACAACCAGGCTCATTAAAATAGTAGTAGTAGTTCTGTGTTATACTGTGTATCACATTACATAAAGCATAGATGAGATTCTTAAGCACCACTTACATAAAAGCTGTATAATCTGTATTAACTGGCTCTTAATGATGTGAAATTACAACAAAGCCGACTTGTCCTAATTCTGTGTATAATAATGACACACTTGACGGCATATGGTTATATATTATTGCACTTTAATGGAGGATTATTGAGCATAGTACATTAGCAAATAATGTGTTTGTTTCACTGCTCCTGTACTACTAATGACCACTGTGTATCAGGTTGCTCACAACTATAAAGTTGCAACTTTATACAAGTTTATACAAGGTTTATATTGGTGACACCCCACATTTAGTTACGTACTTCCCAATGAATAAGTTTTTCTTACATAGTTACTGTTCATGGCTACACCCATTTATCATTATTATTATTATGGTTATTACTATTAATAAAGGGTTCATTTAATCTTACTGACTTCCAGTATAATAGGAATGCAGACATCCTGTGATGCAAACATATAGTTACAGATACTAAGGTGCGTTACATGTCGACAACAACACAAATCACTAGTGAGAAATGAGCTGATCTCTAATGGTTTGTTTGTAATCATAATGAAATAGTTCTTAACTCTGCTCATTCTGCTGGGTGGCTTGTAAAGGACTCCCTGCAGGACCCCTGACAATCTTCAGAGCCTAGTTTGAAAACCACTGCAGCTAAATCAGAGTCCTGTTAGAAACTTGAGAGGTTGTGTGTCTGCTGTAGTCATCCCAACGGCCATCCTCCATCTGATTAAAAACAGCCATTTCCTGACAATCCCTCTGAGGACTGTGGGTAAGAGCATAATGACTTCTGACACACATTCAGTCGCTGCTACCAATTGAAGAAGATGGGAAAAATAAGAAGGATTTTACTTTCAGTCTTTCGTGGGAGGACGATTTACCGACAACAAATTGCTGGGAAGACACATCAAAAGTCAATGAGATGAGAAAAGTGAGGACAGATAGATGGGATAACACACGGGGGAGGTCTGAAGGACCAGAGCGCTGCGGCACAAGTTTCCCACAGAAAGAGGGAAATAACATTTCAATCTCTGGTGTGATCTGGTGGTGGGAGGGGAGTGGTGCTTCATCTGTGGGGAAAATTTGCTTTGAGAAATGGTGCAGGAGAAGCATGGACAGCTCAGAAAGATGGAGATGGAGATTTGGATAAGACGGACACTATAGGGGGAAATGAATCGAGTGTGTGTGACGATATCTCACCGCCAGGCAGACAACATCTACCTGCACGTCAGAAACTCTATAAAACTTTTCTTGTGTACAGTCAAGTCTCAGAACCTTCGTCTTTCTCTGCACCATCAGATTCAGACTGCCTTAAGAAATTCATGTGAGATAAACTGGAGGCTTACTGCTTAAGTTTCCAGCTCATTTAATCCTGCACAATCGGACAGTCACACCGACATCAGACAAACAGGAAGAACACACTTACTGAACAACATCAACCACTGCTACCAACATTAAAGCCCCACAAGTTTGTGTGATGACCAACTGATCAACGACACTAACAACCATCCATTAATAAATACCGTACATACCTCAACTGGTTTCACAAATATGAACTTTTATTGTGTCCTATACTGGATCTGACAGCCAGAAATTCTCCCTGTCTTAAGGTACAGTATGTTTGGACTGAACATGAAATGAAATTTTAGACTTTCCATGTTGCACCAGGTGTCATTTCAAAGCGGCAGGTGTGCAGCGTGAGGTCAAAACACATCTGTGCAAGTTGACAATGTTTAGAACAGTTTCTCTTTGCTGGCACCTCTGATATTTTATTAGGTGACGTTTTAGTTTAACTCGGCTACATTCAGCTTCACTCAACATCTGTTTGACTCATGTCATCAACAGCACTCAGCCTAGTCTGTCAGTGGGTAAAGGCCAACTCATGCTTTCTACATCCACCTGTCCACAAAGTTTGTCAAATTTCATCTGCCCAAGTACACAAAGGCACAGAGAGACTGTCCACACTGCAAGTGCACTAACAAAACTGTTTTCACCACTCCACCCTCATACTTAATATACTACGTCGTTGCTGTAGGTGTAGAATACTGTCACATGTGTACTGACACTAATGGTGCCCTTTGTGTTGTTATGAAACACCAAAAGACTCAACAAAGCATCACTATTTGAGGCCCTGGTAATGAGAACAGGCTGGATATTCACACCTCTAAATTATTCTAATGTAATTCAGGTTTCATAGTAGCTCTGCTCGCATCACTCTCAAAATCAGCCCCAGCGTCTCCGCATGATGCATTCAGATGCATAATGCTGTGCAGGTCACGATGCTTTGGCACTGCTCACAGCCCAGTGTACCACTGTAATTACAGGTAAAGCTGAAAAATAGCCTCCAGCTGCTGTTACACAGACTGAAGTCTGAGTGAACCCTGATGTTAAACACCTTGTCTAGATAGCTGCATCAATTATCTGTTCCATTAGACACACGTGAGGCTGATGACTGAAAAACACACCTGAAACACCTCCCGTGTAGACACTTGACACTTATTGAGTGATATCAGTGGCTGGAGTTTTGCACCTTGCTCAGAAAATACCTTGAAAAACATCTGGACTGGTTCCATTCTCCAGCCTGAAGATAAGTCCAGGACTTCCTTCATTTCTTTCATTTCAAAGTGTGGATCAACTTTCAGATTTATCCAAATGTCTTTACAGTTTCTTCTCATTCAAACAAACATCCATGGCACTGACAATTATTTTTTATGTATTCATTAATAAAGAAACATGTAAACAGATAAATGAGTTTTTAATCAGTGTTGCTGATTTATATGCAGATTATTGTGTGTGCACATGTGCATGCAATCATTGTACAGATCTATATATAACATTTGTATATGAGGTACTTCACAGTACACTAGAGACCCCACATGTACTGTGTGTTCATACAAACATGTCTCTTTTGTGTATATGTGGGAGGTTTTCATCGTGTGTGTTTAAACTGGAGATATATTCATGTCCATGTGGGGAATAATATCAGTATGTATGCGTTAGAGAGCTACGAGCTTGTGTACTCCTAATGGTCGTTATGCAACACAGGGGACTCATAACTCAGAATGAGAAGCCGGGTGATTAAATCTTCATTACTGCAGCAACTGCACTGTGAGTGTGTGTTCTTACACTGACACACTGTACCTGCAAGCTGCTCAATCATCTAAATTGTTATGCATGCTAGTCAAACTAAATATAAATGAAATGATTCAGGTGAGTGCAAATGTTTCATGTAACTGAACACACTGAAAAAAGCTCTTTAAACACGTGTTTCCATCTTGTGTTTTGCCTTAATGCTTCAGTTTTGCTAGAACGTGCGGAGGATAAAATCTTTGCGGTTGAGACGAGGTAATGTTGGTTGACACGAATCAAAAAATGATTTGACGTGAGACTCACTTGAGTAGAGTAATCAGCCACTCGAGTCAGAGAATCATTCATTTCAACTGACAACGAAAAAAATCTCCTCCCTCCATCTGTGAAGTGCTTTAAAAGAAAATCACATTTGTGTTTGACTGCATTTGAATCTTACTGCTATTACTACACATTTGCTTCAGTTTGATCCCATTATATTTTTCCCTAACTCCTCACTTCCTCTCCTTATGTCTTCTTTCTAATGTATGCCTCTAATCTCCTTCCTCGTCTTGTTTTATCCTTCCTCTGGCTACCAGCCCTTCTTCTCACTCCTACTTTGTACATTTGCAATTCCCAAACTATGAATTCAGAACAATATTTTTTCTGTTGGTACAAATCACTGTTTGCATTTATTTTGCAATGAACTGCTCCTCCAACTTACACCAGCTAGCTAACGCTGTAGCATTAGCAACATCCTTCTCTAGAGAAGCATTATTATTAAACCTCAAAGCTGAAATATAGTGGTTTACATTATACAGGATTGTAAACAGAGACATTCTTTAGGTTTAATGATTTTAACTAATAATAATAGAGAAACACTTTCTGGATGGCTTAGACCGGGAATACGGGGATAAAGTTTCTGCCTACCAACACTTACTATCAGGGTCGTTGTTCACACACTTGCTTGCATAGTTTGTGTATGTTTGAGGAGGCAGACTGGGGCCTGGTCACCCCCCGGACCAACAACAGAATAAACAGCGACAACATAAATGGCAGGTGCGTAGATACCATGTGTACCACTGTGCAGTACTAAGCAGTACACTGTGCTACATGAACCACTATTTAAACCATTATCATTCCACGTCATATACCAACACTGGATAAACTGCTAAACTACCAACAGTTTGAAAACGAGACGGCGGCGATTCACACAGAGGCTGCGCAGGTGACACAGAAGCTAATGATAAATTATATTATTACACTAATCACTTCTCTATTGTCTCAGACACCAACAGCACATCACCCTGAGGTCAAAGTGATGCACTGAAATGCACCATTCACGTTTTTCAATTATATTCCTCAGCTCCTCTACACTGATTAATGTCATGTAAAATAGCACCTACATACATTTAGATGGAGATGACTTAAAGACTTTTCTGATTGTTAATTAAAACCTCATTCATCTTGTTATTCATTCGTATTGATTGGTTTAATGACAAAGTGTGAGTGTTCAGAGTTTTACACATGAGCGTTGTTAACAGAGATTAACCTACCATGGTTAAACAACTTTTTCAATGACAGGAAAAATGAACAAATGTTGAACTTGCTGTTGCATAAATGATGACTGTCTTCACTCATAAAAGGAACCTCAAAGAACTGTAAATCTGCACGTTCAGATCCAATGAAGCGCCGACGATGGTAACACTGACATGTGATATAACAATATCACATTTCTCTTTCTCAGACAAGTTTACTATCCACATATTGATCTTTCATTTAGGATCATGTCTTATCAATTTAGGCTGATGAATAAAGACAAGAAATTCAATCAATTGGTTGCAGCTAGTGGCTTCTGTGTTCTTATAAACTTTTAAATAGTTTTTTAGGGTGTACGTTTGATTTTACAAGTCAAGATATATCAACAGTGGGGTCCAAACGTCTGAGACCACATCAAATATATGTGGTATTTTTGTGTTTACCTGTGTAAGTCTGAGGATTTACAGACGCAACGATTTCAACAGCAGGTTGATTAACTCAAACAAGCCTCTGGTGAGTTGATCAAATCCCCCTGAACATGAGCTTCAGTGGATAAAACTCACAGATCTGAGCTTTGTACAGAGAAGTTAACACGGTCAATGCCACTAATCTGCTTCAGTTTGATTTCTGACCTAGAATTACTTCAGAATCTGAAATACTTTGCCTTCATTTTACAGGACATAACTTCTAGTGACCCTTAGGTTTGATTTACAGCAACACTGTAGGCTATGCAAGTGGTCTACGTTGTTGTGAGCATTTATATTCCTGTGCTGGTTTCTGTCACGCTGTGTGGAGCTTCTTCAGTTTTTTTTCATTGTACAAATAAACTGGTTGAACAATAATTACCTTAACTGAAATTACTGCAATGCAGAAAATAGATAAGAGATCGGAGCTCTGAACAGCCACCGTGATGCCGATCACAGTTGTTTCAAACTGCACCGCTGCGGTGTGTAGTTACACTTCTGGGGAGATGTTACGTCACGTGAGCCAAGCTGATAACTGAGGGCGACTCAGGTCTCTTTACAGCTGGATTACTCAGAGGCACAGTCACAGACAAATGCTCTGCGAGGTTTTAGTTAAATCAACCTGAAATTATAAAACAGCATTTTGATAAGTGTCAGGGACATGTCACCACTATCCTGAATGCTCCTGTGTCTATAATGTGTGCAGACTATGTTATTAAAGCTGCAGTGCATTCTGGTTGATGTTTAAATCTGTTTCCTCTCATTTTCTTTTCTATAAAAACCTGACCTTTTCCCATCAGCTCTCTGCAGAATAATGAGTCTGAATGGGAGTGTCAGACAACAGAGTACATCTTTATGTTAGATTAAAACCTGACACAAACACTAACAAACAACATTACATAGTGTAGGTGCAGGCAGATGAGCGCCTGAAGACAACTTGTGTGCACACACACTAATATCACTGTCATTACAGAGAGCAGCGTTATTAGACAGTGATCGTGTTCTGACAACAGCAGCAGCAGCAGCAGCAGGCCTGAGGACACCCTGCAGCACTGTACATGATTCTGGAAATAACACTGAGTGGGACTTAATGAGCTGCAGAGAATACAATGTAAATTATATTGATTAAGGTTAATAACACATTTGGCCATCATAGAAATATTGTACACATGATTATTATCATTAACACAGACAAAAGATATGATGTTCTCTCGAGAACTGCCAAGTCGTGTCTGCACTGGTGCAGTATGTACAGCCGCTAATGTGTCCAGGAAATAGCCACAGCCTCACAATTTGAGTCCAACACTGACAAAAATGCTTGACTTACAATAATGTATTAGCAAACTAACAGCCAGTGTTTGATTAAAGCTTTATAATTCTGTGGAGTATGCACATGTTTAAACTGCTGTTCATTTACTATCTCAACACGTGAGGTCCTCCGAGTACTTCGACTACTTCATTACAGCTGCCACTGTACTGATGTGTCTAAAAGTAGAACTTTTGCTTGACGACTAAAATCACAGTTCACCACCAGGGATCAGGAAAGGTTATATGAGATGCATCAAAATAAAATGAAAGAAACAAAAAAAAGAAATATAGGATCATCCACCACGTAGCAGTAGGGGTGCAGCCACCTGACACGAAGGTGCTGCAGCAGCGACTGTAGCTGGAACATCTGTGTGATCGAACTGACTTTTTAATCATCTTTCTGGACAGTGACAAAAGAGAAACTAGAAGAGAAACACGTGCGACAAAGATTCCTCGCTGCACATAAACTAGAGGACGTTTCAGTTGTAGTTACCACAACTAGACTGTGTGTGATGTGGTGGAATGTTAAACACAAAAGAATCAACACACTTATCACAGTATGTAAAACACTTCATTAGTAAGAAGCTTAATGTAGTGAACAGCTTAAACATTTGGGAAGATAACGAAGCATAAACTACTTTCTTTTACATTATGCCTGCCTGACATATGTGAACTGTCCCTGGTTTGTCTCACCTCTGGTCTCATGGAACGTTTTTAGTTTTTTTTAGCCTGTACACTTTGTCTATATTACAAGGTCCACACAGCCAAGTTGTGAGGTTTTTAGAAACACTGAATCCAGGTCTGTGCTACTTCAATACGGCCGACATGATGACTGATGACATTCAACTGCATCAACAACAACAACAGCCTGCAGCGCTGACACTGCTCTGAACAAACACACTGAAGGGCTATTGTGTGTGTGTGCTGGTTAGTACTTTATACAGTATACAGGCAGTGAATACAGGTTTAAAAACATGGTTAAAACTAATAAAGTGCACAGTCTGTCCAGTTTCAGCATGCTCGTTTGTGACTGTGACTTGTGTGTGAGAAACTCTGTACGTTCATGTCTGTGTATGAATGAAAGAGAAGCTGCATGTGTGCAGTGAAAGAGTGTGAGACACAGGCAGCATGTGAAGAGATGCACTACAGGTGTCATAACGCGTGTTCACGTGTGAAAGCAAAGAGGTGTGTGTGTGTGTAAGTGTGAGTTTGAGGCAGGTGTCAGACTGAGCTGCTGGCACAGAAAAACATAATATTGTAGTTATTGACGATTAGTCTGGTCCCAGACCAAAAACTCAAAAACACTGAAACCTCTTTTCATTTATAACCGTTTCGCCAGTATGTCTAAAGACTGTGGCATCAGATACGACATATTAAACATCACTTTAATGGAGGTTTATAATCACTGCTCACTGCATGAAAACCACTGGATGGATACAAAACAATCAAACAGTTCCTGTTCATTGTTTTTGTCAGTTTTACCCTTGTTGCATGAGAACACATAAACCTATCCTGCAATAAAAGCTAAAACACATCATTTCAGCTCTATAGAAAATTATAGTTGGCCAAACTTTCTAAATTATAAATAAATTTGCCAGACTTTCTGCTAAGTAGCTAACAAACATTTTCTTTGTGAAGCCTATGACATCATACACAGGTTATCAGAAAATTAGATTTTCATAAACGAACTGTATGTTCAATATTGACTTTCATCCATACATATAGTTAACGGGTAAAATGAAATCCTCCTCTCACAAATAAAGACCATGAAGAGTCCAACCTGGTACCAAAGTGTCCGTTCAGTCTGAATATGTGTCTGCAGTTTTTTTGGGTTCGACACGCAGGCGATGTCACCTCTGCACCTTTTATTTCCAGTTGATTAATTTGAAGTGAAACACTGTGAACTCACCCTCTTGATGTCCTTGCCGAAGGTCTCGCTGAAGCTGGACCCGAGGATCTCAAACTGGACGTGAGAGTTGGAGCCGCTGTCCTTAAAGTCCATCGTACCTGTCAGACCTGTGATGTTGCCCTGAAGGAAGCACAGAGAGAAAGATTAGAGAGAATTGAAATACCTCCCCTCTTCATTGTATGTGCTTGTACTTGATTTTATTTGTTATTTCATGTTGATTTATCCAGATTGATCAACCCAGCTTTGCATACAACAAGCGAGTTCACACACATGTGAAAAGAAAAGAGCGCACATTAACAGCTACTTTATTAAGCTATATTTTATCATGTACCCATTGTAAAAGAGGCCTTGGCAGTGTTGTTAAGTTTAATGCTTGTGCAGATAAAACATAATCAAGTGAAAGAGGGAGGCTGTTACATAGAGAGGAGGGGATAATGGAGGGAGAAAGACGGATCACAAAGGAGAGAGATGACAGAAAGAGAGAGAACATGAAGAAAATCTGGAAAACAGCAAAGATAAACAGCTTTATCAAGGCTCGGAGAGGACCTGATGTAGAGACTTTTTCCCTCTGACCTTTGAAACTGCTGCTACCACCTGCCCCGTACCTTTCATATCAGGCTGTGTCACATCATACTTTAATCATCTATGTTCACAAAGACAGGACGAGAACCAATATAGATACAGACCTAATTAATCAATAGTCAACAGTGTTTAGAGATGTACAGGATGTCATATGAACTATCATTGGAGCTTGATTGAATGAGCTGGATTCAGCTCATGACACACAGTGTCTCTGCTGAAAGGCCATGGGTGAAATGTCATTTCATGACTCAAATCAGTTCACGTTAGATGTAAAGCAAGAGCGAAGACACACATCACCACAGGCCAACAAACTAAATCTTCCTCTGTCAGCTGCAAAGGTCGCCGTCACTGTCACCTGGAGGAAAACAAAGTTTGATACTGTTTTTGGTTTGTGAGCAGTGAAGCTCACATTCATCATGTGTCTTTTATGATACTCTTTAAGAGCTGCAGTAAAACAAAGTTATGAACATAAGTCAATTCAAGGTCATACACCTATAACACACAATATTTAGCAATAAAACACCAATAAATGCAGTATTTTACTGTAGAATTAACTGGACATTGGTTATCATGAACCAAGCATTTTTTAAACTACAAAACTGTTAGCTTACCTAAAACACAATGTTTTAGCTAGTGCGAGCTGTTAGCTTACATAAAACAAAACAGTATCTGGGGCTAATTATAAAGTAACTTAATTTATAATTTCACAATTTTAGTTGGTATTTTAGTTTAGTAAAAACAGTAGCTAATTATGAGCTAATTAACTTGAACAGAACTGTTAGGCTAACTGTTAACTGCTACACCAAACTCTTAGCTAATGTAAATAACATGGTTTAAACTGTATAACTTAACCACTAGTAACTCAAACTAAGCTGTTTAAGCTAATAACCGACCTAACTTAACTTGAAGCAAACTGTTCTTGCTAAATTTCTAAATTCTAAAAGAATGATTTTAGCAGCTGTTTATGAGCTAATCTGAACAACACAGTTTTAGCTGCAAAACTAAACCATCAGTTACTTGAACCAAACTATTAAAGTTGCTTAATTGAATTAGCTTACTTTAGGGTGGTTTAAAAATGGGCAAAATCGTTTTACCTTTATCAAGAAATTAAGTTGCACGTCAGACGATGTGGGAGTTTTTTGAGAAAGCCTCTGGAATGGAGGGCGAAACGTCTTCAAGGAACTAAAACAAGTCCAGTTGCCACTGAATAACCTTTTTTTGGGATAACCATGACCTGGATGACTGAGAATCTTCACAGACAGATGTGGGAGTATATTTACAGTTAATAGCGGCAGGTAACACCACACAGGTGGGCTGAAAACATCTGAAGTGTACTGTGAGCAGGTGTAAGAGGAAGGATAAATATTCTGATACACTGAGCAAAAATAACTTACAGATAGAATGTGTAGGGTTCAGCAAGTTTCACAGTTTGTCGTCATCTGACAAAGTCTTTTTTTTATCTCATTGGAGGAAAGTTCAAGAGGAAAAAGTGGAAATTTTGCTCACTGTGAGAAAATTCAGAATATAAGCTAAATGACTTTCTGACACATGGAAATGTGGGTTTGAAATCTAAATGGATGTTTTATGGTTGCACAGGTGCTACTTCAGGAGTATCCTCGATGTTCCCCTGATTGTCTGTTATTCATCACCCTGAAACCAGGTCAGCAAACAACATAATTGTTTTAGTTTTTTTCCTCATAATGTATTTTCAGTCATAACCTCACTGACTGCTGTCTGAAGCACTGACAGAATGTGCTATGTAAGTGATTATCACTAACTGGGATATTTGGCCAACAGATGTATCACAGGTCTGCATTATTAAGCGTATCACAGTATGTCTGCAGCAGGTAATGACATGCACTGGCACCACTGCTGTCCGAACTGAAACAAAGGATCGCTAATGAGCTCAATGACTATTACAATGAGTGATGCCAAAGAAACTAAATTATGTTCAGCAAATTCTGTTTTAAGCTGTACTGAATTGGATTAATTTACAGCATAAGCTGTTCTCCGTTTCTCTACAGACGAGATCAAGGAAAATTTAGTACGTTAACAAGCACATTCAATCAGTTCAGCAGCTTTGAAAAAGACTAATTAGAGCACTTCAGTACAATGTGAGTATTCTTTGATGAGCTGTTCTATATTTGAGCCTCAGTTCAAACAAAAATAATCACACTTAAAACTTATTTTTGGTTGCCGATATCAAAAATATGAAAATCAACCATATGTTGAATACTAATTAAGTATTTGTGTAGCCATGAATGAATCCTCATCTAAATGGGTTGGCTGCAAAGCACTGGAGAATTTGTGAACCTCTGCAACAAGTTAATATGTTAATCCTGAATGCACCATGACAGCGAGGAGAAGGTGATCTGGTTCATGCTCAGAAAGCCTCAGTACCTTCTGGATGGTCTCCAGCATGGACCAGCCCCCGTTCCAGGGTTTGGTGGACTTCCTGATGCAGTTGAGGCTCGCCATACTGTGCCACTTCCTGTCCTCCAGCTTCCTGTAGAAGGCGTTGGCCAGCATGAGCACGCTGTCGTACAGGTAGAGGTTGGACACCTGGAGAGAGGTGAGTTTATTGTCTGGTGTCAAAGATACAAATGATTTTCTTACACGGTGAATCCACAGTGAAGCAGTAAGTAGGTTTAACTAAAGCTCACAAAGATAAGAAATTATTTACATCTTGAAATTAAATAAAGCCTATCACTGGATCTAGATAAGGATCGGTCCAGGCATTTTAATTAACAGCTGTCACTTATAATTCCTGATTTTGGCTCCTCTCAAAAATGCCCCATGCTTCATTAAAATACAGCGTTGTGAGTGACTTCCTTACTGAGCCACAACATATAAAATAACTGTGCTCTGTCTAAATCATGGCAGATGACAGATCCTTCACCAGACCCACACTGACAATGTCTCTGTGTGCATATTAAAGAAAATCCTAGGATACAACAAATATTAGAGAAAAGCAGCAGATTATCTGTTTTTAATGCAGAGCTCTTCAGCTGTAAATTGTATCCTAATCATAATCATATGAAACACGGTGAAAAAACAGCTGCAGGTTAAAGTTCATACCGGGGGGGGGAGTTAATTATCAGGTTCCCGAACATGATTAAAAAACCAGGATATCTAACAGAGAAGTGACAGGAATTAAACCAGACATTAGAAGAATACAGTTCTATATGACGTGATAAAAAAGTCCAACCTGCTGTGGGGCACCGGTGGACTACCACCACTCCTCCTAAAGCTGCCCAGAGGCTGAATCATCCCCCCATCGACATCATGTTCAGTTATTCTGTGTTAAATCCACGAAACAGTCTTTGATGAGGATGTTTTTTCTTTCCTGGTGTTTTTTTCTGCTACACTTTGTCTAATGAGCTGAAACTGCTTGGTTGGTTATCTTACTGTAGTTTCACAGCTGCTAAAGTGACATCACAGCCTCACGACAACACCCCGGAGAAACACACGTATGACACAGCTGGGTACGGCACCGTGAGCACCTGCTGACACACACACGTCACAGAGAATGGTGTTGATATGACAGTTAGCTAGTAGCAGCCTGTGTACATGTGATCATGTCGGCTGCAGAGGGCAGAGGAAACACACTGCGACAAACCCACATACACACTGGTACCAGCGTCGGCGCTATGGACGGGCCATAGGGGGCCAGGCCCGTCCAATCATATTCGTGTGCCCCCTCAGATGAAATCCCTCACTGACAAAAGAAACCTCTCTAACCTCGCTAACCTCTCTCTAGCCTATTAAAAACAACTACCATATTCACGTTATTTGATCATCCAATCAATGTTATTACAGGGTGACCTTGTAGTTGGGTAGAGGTGTCAGGTGGGCGGTACTAATGTGGAGAATTTCTTCGTGGTAAGGAACGCTAGCTCAGATGCTAAAAGCCAGTGTTTCGTTAAACGTAAATGAAAATTGAGATCAGAAAGTGGTTTGGAAAAGCGTCCACGTCAGGAATATACCACAGCAGTGACCGCCAAG